>OVAP01001542.1:0-23276 GCA_900406295.1 Aurinia saxatilis | reverse complement strand
CGACATTGTAGTTGTAAGGTCTTAAAAAGTACTCAAAATACAAACTTATTACATAGCATGCGGATTTGAAATTTGCATGTCTGTGTCCGTTGACTGTCAATATCTCTTCAAAACTTGTAGGACCCCTTAACTTATTTATGAGTATTCTCAGGTAGTATAGCTCTCCGGCTGTTGGATGAATATTGACGATTCTGCCTATCATCGCACCACGTTGTCTTTTTGTCCAGATCTTTGTTTCGTTTGTTCCAAGTGTATCTCGATGGAAACTCTAGGTATGTTAATTGGCGGGATTGTAGGCACTCTTTGTTTTTTTCCATCCACGCTGTAAACATAGTTCTCTCAATAGATTGTCTGGATAGAACCTGGCTGAGGTCATCTGTAGCCTTGTATATGATGCTTTGCTATCCAGGTAGATGAATAATTAACTTATGTATTGCAGGTTTTCTTTCGTGGATATGAAACGCAAACATACACCACATGGCTTTGCAAGCAGACAAGTATATAGCGACAATAGAGGTATTCTTGTATTTCGTTTCTTGGTTTTCTTGGCTCCCCATGTTGCCGAGAGCTCTCTGAACAATTGGGTCCTTTCTCTATTGCGATTGTTGCTTTATCAACGCCTTTTGTGATGTATTTGAAAAGATATTTCACAGCGTTTGTTCTTTTGCACCATTCTACATTTATATGTGCTTCATATTTTCTTAGCATCTCCAGATTGTGGGGCACGACAAAGCGGTTATCCAATCTTGTGTGCCCTTTGGTGACAAACTTTTTTTTTTGTCTTCACGGCGGCTGTATATAACATAACCGGATGAGTCGATGCTTGTTTGGTTAATAATATGGTCTAGGATATTTTTTTTAGCATTGTTTGTTGTGCATACAGGGCGATTTTGGTCTGTCTAAGCCACACAGACCATGTATCATATGTTTCTGGACAAGCTCAAACCCTGTCGGATCTGCCTCTTTATCTGGTAACTCTGCGGAGATGATGTCATCAACTTCATTGATATCTGGAATTCTCGATGAGCCATCTAGCCAAATGAGTATGTGCGCATGTGATAGTCCCCACTTTTGGAACTCTACAGTGTGGAGGACTGCAGGAATAAACATCATGTATCTCGGTAAATATTTTTATGTGCAGTGGATTTTGATTAATATTATGGTTGATGTTTTTTAGTTAACGCAATATAATTACAATGGGAGTAATGACAATATATACCTGCAATGTACGACTTGAGGAATGCCCCTTTTTTTAGATCATGTAGAAGTTGATCTAATTTCATTTTGAAAACTCGACATTCAATATCTGGTCTCTAATTTGCTGATCCCCCACCGCAGGCTCCCATGTAAGTATTTATCTCTTTCCAGTTAGGATTTGCTGTTATAGTAATGAATAAATCTGGATTGCCGCGTGTCCGACAAATAGCCATTGCGTCGTGATACTTCTCTATCATATATCTCGGGTCACCAGTGAAACTCGAGGGTAGTATCATTCTCTTGCCGTGTAATTTTGCATCAGTATCGCCCTTACCAACTGCATAAAAAACATTGTTATACAGATATGCTCTTAGCTGTTCTTGATAGTTTTTGTTCCAGCTAAGCCTTTCACCCTCAATAGCAGTGTATGCATCAACCACGTATTGTTGTAGTAAGCGCCCATATTTTGTAAGCGTGTTTCCCTCGTTTAAGCGGCTCTGTATTTGATAGGCGTAGTACTCCCTTATACTGGTAAATGCTCTTTTCCTTTGTTTTTTTGTCGGCTGTGATATAAGGAATCTCGCTGAAGAAGCCAATCTCGCCGTAGGGGAAAAGAAGTGGATATTGCAGGGCCATGAATAAAGGATGGTTGTCTTTTACTTCTTGCAAGTGGTGGGACTGATACTGTAAAATGACATCTCTGTAACCGCTTGTCGTTGAGATATCACCCACTATTAAACCGGCGACTTCCGTGGATTCTGGTAAATCATATTGCCTTCCTTTCCCTTGTTGTCCTATCAGTCTTATGTTAAACTCTTCAATGTCTTCTGACTCGTAACGGTCTCGGGCTTTCCTAAACACTTTGCAGAGGGGGTTTGTTGAATCTAACATGTCAATCAACTGTTTAAGGATTCCTTCATCAACCGGTCCTGATGTAGGAGTGCGATGTAATGTTTTGATGCGGTTTGAAACTTCATTGCCTGTGTCCACAATATATAAGTGTAGAAATCTCGGTGGTTGATCTGGCATAGGGAGGAGAGATCCGATGTAATGATAATTCTGTCCTTGGATTCTAAAAGTAGGTGGTTCAGGTCCTGTTGAGACGCTGTTATCTATCTTTGCTCCCATTGATGTAAATGCTAATATAGCATTATATACTCTTATATTCCTCTGAAAATTGATGTCGCCTTGTAATATTTTCTGAACTAGGGGTGGTGCCTGCGTTACACACGACCTTGTTGGCAGCAAATTGTGTACAATAGAATTGCAGTACTAGGATCTGTACCCGTCTTTTCCGAGTGCCAAACTAATGCGCTGCAATGTGAACATTGGAGGAGATCTTCTGGCTCTTCAATGAGGTAAGATGTGCAGAGAAAACAAATGTGATTTCAATTTGCCTTTGTGGTTATTCACAATAAAGTACCATAAAATGACCATGTAATTACTTCTCTTTGTTCATTTGTACGTCCGAGACGATGACATAATGCATTGTGGAGTCCCTGATTTTGAAAAAAAAAAAGATTATGTGAGTTTGTTTTTTCCTTGTGCATGACGTTGCGAATGAGTTTGAATTGTTCATTATGAATTTCTGAGAACGCACCGTCATGCACAAGGAAAAAAAAAACTCACATAATCTTTTTTTCTTACCGTAATCTTTTCTTTTTCTCTATACCTTTCTACAATCTGTCGTTAATATAATTGTGAAGGTTACTTAAATAAGTTATTTTATATTGTTTTTTCGGTTTTAAATATGGAAGAATCCTTTTTTTCTTGATTGTCCAACAATTAGTCCAACCTTCTTCAGTGGTTGTTGCGTAATGGCCATGAACAAAAACTAAAGAATAATTAAGGTGATCATAATATGCTTTCATAGCATACCTTTTTACATATCTTTATCTTATCAAGACAAAAGTGTCATCACTTAAAAAAAAAAAAAAACGTACACACAGCTTCAAAAAAAAAAAAAACTGCTATTCATGTACTAATTAAAAAGACATCAAAAGTGATTGCTAATCTGGTGGGACTGTTGTTCTGATATCCAAGTCACTTTTTACGCCGACGTTTGCTCCTATGTTTGGGCGTAGCTGTGTTATCTTCTTCTTGCTCGAGACTACAATCCCCAACAACTGTGTTCTCATGCTTGTTGTCCATCTCACGAGCTTTTGCTGCTTCGTCTTCAACAGTTTTATCATCACTATGAATTTCTTCAAGCAGACGTGAGACCGTAAATGTCTGGCAAGGAGCTGTGAAGTTGTACGGCGTAACTTTTATCTGGAATTTGTAAGTACGGCCTATGACATCCACCAAACATTGTGGTATGGAACTGTGGTCGACTGTAGCAACATTTCCGTCATCCTCACCCTGTCAAGCAATGCACAGAAGAGAATAAGTCATATACTAAGAGAATAGTAGTCACAAAGAGCTGCTAATATCTTTCTCATGGATACCTCAACAGTAGCTCCCAATATGTCTTCAGCTTTTCTACCAATCATTTTCGCAGTGTCACGGTCAAAGAGCACAAAAGTTGTGACATATTTTTCATCACATACTGATAGCTCAACGCGATACCTGTTTTTTGATGCATAATATGGTAAGTTGCATTGAATTAGCTATGCTGATGGGTTCCTTTTTTTCTGTTATAAATAGCAAGTATAGAGCTGATGACTAACTTGAGAACACCAATAGCATTTGGATTTTTGCATTGGTTGCAAATCAGAGTTGTCTCTGAGCGAGCTAATTTAACTGGGCATTTAGAACACCCAATAAAGTTCCACCCGCAACTAGTAAAATGTCCACGATAGTAGCATGGCAACAGAAAAAGGCATGCTGCAAAAACATTATGAAGTTAGAAAACCCGTCTGACAAAACATAACTTCCAAAGTTCAATAGCAATGCAAAATATATGTGGACTGTCACTCTTTACAAACTGAAGAAGCTCAACTATGGTAACTGGTTCAGGTTTCGTAAGCTCTGAATTTAAGTTGTTGGTGACAACGCAGTTCTTCTTATCTTTCCCCAACCTTGAGCAAAGGAAAAACATATTATAAAACAGATAAGCGGCGGAGGTTAAAATTCAACTCAACACTCAGACAATCTTAGGTATTTGGCGCAGAGTCGAATATCATCGTAAAAAAATCCGAGTGAAGGAGGTGGAATTAAGATAGATGACATCTACACCATAGGAATAAAAATACTGTCAGATATTAGAACGTCCAATCAGAGTCATCATCAAAGGTTTAGATGAGAAACCTCTAAATGTTTTCGGATTCACAGTAGTGACCAGGAGCACAACGGGTTTGATAGCAGTCGTGGTGATCCGGTTATGATGGCAGCAACACTACCTTAAAGAGTGACACGAACAACTTCACTGACAAAGAACCAAAAAGTGACGTTCATGTTACGACAATCAAGGAGTGAAGCCTCTAAAAATAATGGAAAAGCAAGAAATGTGATTACTCTTTCAATTGCATGTGAATTTCAACTTTGTTTACAGACTAACCATCATTATCTTGGATGAACAACATTTTTCCTATGACATTTGAGCAAAGAAGTTCACAGTGAAAACACGATTTCAGATTTATCAATATGTAGGGAAAGCAAATAACCATAGAAATCTCCATTCATGTCTGCATCCTTTTGAAATTCAGCAAATGAGCGAAGTCTGAATTTCTGATTTTCAATTGAGTCACCACAATCATCATCCCGAACGAACGTCGTTTGTTGGGTGAATTGTATCAGGAACTCGTGTGAAGTAACTCTGTAGTTAGTCTTGTTTGGTAGAACCACAGCCTGTACACTCCTCCGGGGCTTAAACAGGGCTGATAATGACCAATTCGATTCGCTGCAACAAAAGCATGAATGACGGGTTGCCTGCAAAAAAGGTGGTTTCAGTGATCTGTAATTTTTAAAGAAATGATCCGTTACAAAAATAAAGACTACCTTGTGGTCGATAAGCAAGAGTTCTAGACCCATAAGCAAGTTGCTCTTGTTCGGGTTGCGTGCTTCCTAGAAGTGAAGTAGCCTCACAAGGAACTCTTTGTTATTAAACCCTTTGCTAAGATCGTCAAACTCTGTAGAAAGCATAGCAGAGTTTGGGGATGAAACATCCATTCTAAAACAAGTAATAAAGATCTACGTTTCCTACGATCTGTGTAAAAAATATCTTACATCCCTACCCTTTATTTATACATTAACCATTGCACTTAGACAATACCTTAACCTACCCAATTTCCTTAACTAAGACAATACCTTAATCTACTCAATATCCTTAATTCCTTCATGGAGACAATTTTCTTAACGCAGTCGATTTCTTAACTGAGAAGAACTATCGATATTCGCCTCGTCATTATCGATATTCTGACCACCTAACCTAACTGGGCTTACTTAATATCTAAATGGGCCTGGCAAACAACGCGCGGGTGGGTTTTTGCGAATTTCGTTGAGCCCAAACCTAGGGGAGAATCAAAGATGTCAATACCGTGCCGTATCACCGTTCGCCGACCGACTGAGAGATTTTTCCGTAGTTCGACTGCAACGGAACCGAGAAGGCAGAGCTCCGGATTCGATGAAACGTACTCTAACATCCACACCTCGGGAACGAATCGAGCCGAAATCCATCTCTCGTGAAGTTCAATCTGATGTCCTCTAAGAAGCTGGAGACAATAAAGACAGAGAAACCTTCAGCGTAAACCATGAAGAAATCGAAGATCGATCGCCATTCTGACCACCTAACCTAACTGGGCTTACTCAATATCCAAATGGGCCTGGCAAACAACGCGCGGGTGGGTTTTTGCGAATTTAGTTGAGTCCAAACCTGGGAGAGAATCAAAGATGTCAGTACCGTGCCGTATCACCGTTCGCCGACTGACTGAGAGATTTTTGCGGAGATTCGAATGCAACGGAACCGAGACGATGAAGGCAGAGGTCCGGATTCGATGAAACGTACTCTAACATCCATCTCTCGTAAACGAATCGAGCTGAGATCCATCTCTCGTGAAGTTCAATCTGATGTCCTCTAAGAAGCTGGAGACAATAAAGACGGAAAAACCTTCGGCATAAACCATGATGAAATCGAAGATCGATCGCGCCAAAACCAGCGTCAAGTGATGGAGGCGACATGTAAGATCCTCTCTCCTTTTCGGGTTCGAGGAAACGTCCGAAACGAAAAATACCGACATCAATCAATTACGTAATTGTGGAAGAAAAAAAAGGAAAAAAAGAAGAAGCTTATATTGTGATTGGAGGAGTGAAGCCTACGTGGACAACCTCACAGCAATATACCTTCAAGTTTTAGTAGATTCGAAACCATGTTTTAGCGAATTCCAAAATCGGTTTCAAAGACGATACTTGGTCGAACTAGTTCATTTGATAAGATTCATCATTCACCAGAACACATAGTTTCATTTTTTTGGGTATATATATATATAGTACTTAAATATTTTTAACTTTTCTTTTTTGTGACCAAGTACTCAAATATGATGTGACCAACGAAAACTGATTAAAAAGTTTACCGACTTGTCTTAGCTATCTTCTATACATATTTAATAAGCACCTTTTTAACTGTTTCTTGTGTAGTTTGTTTTGTTGGTTGCCTTGTTCTAAAAGTTTGGCCGTCTAACCACTGCGATTATGCCTAATCGAGGCTATAATCGGTTTATCTTTTAATCGACCTATCAGTTACTATAAAATCGATTTAAACCGATTAATTCATTTAAAAATCAATTATTCAGGGACATTTTGGGCCTATTATTTAAGCCCAAATACTGAAAAACCCTGAAATAAGTGAAGCTATTTATATACCGTCTCTTTCTAGATTATCGATGTGGGATATAAGTTGTTGTCTTTCTTTTTTTTTTGTCATTTTATTTATTTATTTATTTTTTAACTTTTGCAACAGTCTATTTTTACCTCCTCTTAAAGCCCAACATGGCCATATTTTGTGTGTAACATGGGCCATATTGTTACCCATATAACATGGGCCATATTTTGTCTGATTATCTTGGTTTTTGTTGGATCTCAGCCCATTTTTTTGTGTGTAATTATAATCAAAATTATTAAACTAAATAGAAAAAAGATTTTTATACGTACTTATAAATTTATAACTTTTACTTACCATCATATATGTATATTTCTATTTTATTATATAAATAATAATTAAAATGATTTAAAAAAAATCTCCGATTAATCTCCGTATAATCTCGACTAATCAATTAATCGCTAGGCGCACCTTGATCGCCTGATTACCACTTAACGATTTCCCAAACCTTGGTCTTTTGTAACCGATGTTTAGTTTGTTTTGTTGAATACTTGGTCTTAATGGTTTTTACAAAAAACTATTTCTTTTCGACTTAAAAAAAATATTTCTTTTCGCAGACCAATTAAGGTGGTTAGGTGATACGTGTACATGTGGAGGGTTTGGATTGTTGAACTAACTTAAAATCTGTGAACCTAATTAAAAAAATGACATTAACTTGAGCTAATTAAGGCTCAAGCCAACCAAAAAAAAAAAAAAAAAAAAATTACACATAATGTATTTGTAAATTTGTAATCCACATAAACTCTTTTGCCACTATATAAGCTGAAATAGCATATCACTGAATTCTCATAATCACAAAGCAGTAAAGCCAAAAGAAACAATTAGGGAGTGAGTCAACCATAAGTACTAAAGATTCATCAACACACTCTAAATGGCATCAATCAAGGTTATTATCATTGCTTTCTTAGTGAACCTCTTTTTTTCTATTATGATCAACACTTGCTTAGCCTCACGCCAACTTCTCCAGCAACAACCTCTTCCTCAAATTCCAAATCTACCTATCCCTAATATGGGACTACCTCCATTGCCATCATCATTGCCACAACCAAATCTTCCCACATTTCCCACTGCAATCTCTCCATTGCCATCAACCTTGCCACAACCAACTCTTCCCACCATTCCCACTTCAATTCCTCCAGTCTCAATGCCAACTTTGCCTTCACTTCCAACAACATTCCCTTCTCTTCCTACTAGTTTCCCATCCATTCCGTTCTTCTCACCACCACCTTCTAAGACTACATCGAGTCCTTAAATTTATCATTTCACGTATGTGATGTATCTCTTTATATTATTGTTGTTGTGAGTTATTTCACTAGAAATGTTGTGTTGTGGTTTGGCTGATTAATTACTCATATCCCTGTTGTTTGTACCTTCGAATTTCCTTTTGTATTTCACTTATTTTGTATTTGTGAGTGCTTATTTGGTTCGTCACTCATGGTAATACAAAGAGAGTAGAGGGGTGTGAACTAAATGTTTCTTATTCAAGTAATCAAACATTTTGTGAGAAGTAGCTAGAGCTGATGAGGATGACAGATCAATGTGTTCGTATCACCTACTGCGCACAGCTTACTATAATTTGGTTCGAATGGGTAGGAATATTAGTGTGATTGAGATTTTACCTAAGGATATGATGACTTAAGCTTGCTGGAATTAAGTGATTAAATTTTACGTTATATATTCTTAAAAAGGTGCAAACTACAAAATTTTTCTAGATTTTAGACGTTGTTCACTAAATAATCAAATGATATGTTACTTAAAAACATAACTCCTAATATATATATTTTTTTTCCGCAAATAATGATTTTAGATTAATTTGTTGTTGTGTGGTCTCTCTCCCTATTGAGCCTCTAACTGGAACCAGGCAACAAGCAACATGGACTTCTCTACTCCCAATTAGATTGATTTAGTACTCAATGTTATTGGCAGGTTGAAGTTCAAGAAAAAAAAAGTGTATTGCTTTAGCAGATGCAAAAACTTGCCAATAGCACCCCCAAAATTTTGCACCCTAGATATTGTATCACAAAGCTAAAGCGTCAATATATATATATATATATTATTTCTTGCTTTAGTTTTTTAAAATGCATTAACACTTTAAACCTTTAGATTTTTTCGCTTACACTATAAATCTTCAAGGTGACAACACTCACACTTTAAACCTCCAAATTATGTAAAACGTGACACGCTGCCATTTGGACTAACGGAAAAGTTAACACCGTTAATAATTTTTTTTAAAATTTTATTTAATAGGACACATGTCACTTCCTGATTGGACGTAATCCATATAGACTCTCGCCACCATATAAACTCAATAGCATATCCCTCAATTTATCATCAACACAAAGCAATATATACAAGTGAATTAAGTAACTAGCCATACTTAAAGATTCATCAACACACCCAAGATGGCATCGTACAAGCTTTTTCTCATTGCTTTCTTAGTGAGTCTGTCTTCTTCTATTATGATCAACACTTGCTCTGCCTCACTCCAACTTCTCCAATAACAACCTCTTCCGCAAATTCCAAGTTTGCCTATCCCGACAATGGGACTACCTCCATTGCCATCATTCTTGCCACAACCAACTCTTCCCACCCTTCCAACTTCAATACCAAATTTGCCTTCATTCCGACAACAATTCCTTCTCTTCCTACCAATTTCCCATCTATTCCATTCTTCTCTCCACCGCCTTCTAAGACTGCATCGAGTCCTTAAAGTTAACTAATAGTTGATATAACTCTTATTATACTATTATTGTATCGAGTTGTTTCATTTTGGTATTTGAGGTTAGGTTGATATGCACACCCGTTTGACGATTTCTATCTTTAATTTTTGTTTTCACTATCAGCATGTTGTATTTCATGTTTACATTTATTGTAATTAGGAAAGTGGTTCTTTGGCTCCTTACATATGTTAAGGGCATATTTATTCGTTAGTATTGCAGTTAATTAAAACACTAAATATTTATGTTTGTAAATTTATAAAAAAATCCTACATTAATGCAAGCAATCACAAGTAAATCACATTAATCAGGTTTTAGCAGAATTGTACTAGAAAATGATCAACGCATTGTGCATATTTAATGGGATGTAATAGAGATATTTGCCGCTGTTGTTGTGTAGTTTTTGCCATTAGAGTAAACTCATACTCCCTCCGTTCCGTAAAGATAAATCTTATAAAAAGATGTTGCCTTTCAGAAAGACATATTTTTTAAGTTTCTACGCATTTGTTATCGTAAATTACAAATTTTAAGAGATATCAATTGAATTTTGTTTAAAATAATCAATTACTATTGGTCTAGAGTTATTGGAAATTGTTATTTGTTGAATGATGATATATTTATTGTAGAATATTAAATTATTCTTAATACGTGTGAAAAAATAAATTTTTTTCTTTTCGGAACGGAGGGTGTTATGTTCAGTATCTTCAATTCATTTACCCTTGTAAACCTAATTTTTCCTCATGCATTTTCTTATTCAAATTCTCTCATTCTTTCCCTTAATTGTGCTATCATTTACTTTGGAAAAGATGCTAATGAATATAAGCAATTCTCATACTTCTAAAGCCATTTATTCCAACAAAAATTTCCTAGTGAAAAATGTGATTCTTTTGTTTATATTTACTGAAAATGCTTTATTTTTAAACCTTCTTAAAACTCTATCATTTTATTGCAGTCAATTCGCGACTTTTTTTTATTTGTCAGAAAAGTAACTTTATTATATCAGATGCCATTACATAGTGGAAACAAGGAAGATTAGAGCTGCTTTAGCTAGTGCATTAGCCAACGAGATTTGATTTCGTAGAATATGAATAAAATTGCATGAAGAAAAGAAGGGAAGAATACTACGGATATCTTGAAGTATCCCATAGACTTCCGATTGTCATTCCTTGTGTGTTATGAGCTTTACGAGCTGGAGGAGTCGGATGCAATATGTATCTCAAGGTAGTTGTTCTCCGTCAGGTTTTGTAGAGCTGCTAGCATCCCTACGGCTCCAGGTGCAAGGCCTGGGAGGGGGGGGGGTGTGCTTGTGGGACTCCGAGTGTTGATGAAGCATTCTTCAGTTCATGACTTCATTTCTACAATAAATATATCATCAATCAACAAATAACAATTTCCAATAATTCTAGACTATACTCACGACTTTATTCAATTAGCGGAAAAAAAAACCGCAACTTTATTTTTAAACCTACTTAAAACTCTTTATTTTTCGTAATGAAAATTGGTTCATTGAGAATGACCACTTTCCATAGATTGATTAGCATTACTTCATATTCTTCTCACTCGTTAACGATATTCGATCAATAAAAATTTATTTCACATGGCACCTCTATATTTTTTGTATACTCTAACTAATCACTTACTTCTTGACAAACTAAAGCAAATTAAACATGTTCAATTAGAGAAAAACAACTCCAAAAACTTAGTAGTTTTGCCATTCTATTGTCGAAATGGCAGAAGTGCGAACAGTTCGAGTTTTCTTTTTTAAAAATTGACAGAAGAATATAATTCTAGATAATATTCTTCGTATGGAGTTTTTACTTTTTTTACGTCGTTTGAATATGATCACATGTTTTGATTTGTTACTAATACAATGACTCACCAGAGCAACATTTAAATAAATAAACTTAGTATAGAAAAGATCCGCGTCATAGCAAGAAAATTAACCTAGCTAGTTTACCATTAAACGAAAGAACCAACTGGATTCTTGATACTATATTAGGTCTTTGCCTCATCAAAAAATTTGGGTGTTTTTGGGATAATTGTAGCTTTTGATACATTTGGAAAAATTTTGCATAGAAATTTCAAAATAGTATATGTCTAAACCAAGAAAATAAACCGAAGAAGAAACATCGGGGAGAATTGTGGTGACGCGACTTGAACCATAATGACAGAGAAGATTTTTTTGAGGAATTGCGGGGAAAGTTGGGCACATCAAAGATATTGTTTTCGATTCAAGGTTTTGCGGGAAGAAAGTGGTGGAGATCCTTATGTGGAAGGAGAAAATATTTTGTGAGCAATGTGGGTTAATTAATCATAAAAGTATTTAGATATATAAGTATTTCGGTTAAAGGTTTTTTGATGATTGTCTTTAGAGTAATCTAAAGTTTGTTATATTGCACTTCAGTTTATTTACTCTTGACTCTGTTTCGTAACAAAAAAACTCAAGAATAATGTAGTTTAATTCTTTACCAATCAATTCTAAATTCTTACATTTTCAATGGTAAGAATTTGTTACTTTGACAAATATGGATAAATCATTGAAATGTGAGATTTTATTTTTCAATAAATAAAATAATAAAAAATAGTTTTCTAGAGTGTTATAATGTACATTATCTAGGGATCTGACGTGGAACCTCTTGATTAATGGAAACAACAATCACTCAGCAAATTCTTATCTCTGTGAAAATCTATTTATGTATCTCTCTGCCTCCCAATATATCTCGCTGCCTCCTCAATTCCTGTAATATTTTTTTCTTTCTCTCAAGTTCTTTTCTCCTACCAACTAATAGATTTTTTTTTTCCAGCAACAATTCTGTCTACCAACTGCTCAATTTTTTCTCCTCAATTCTTCTCTCCATGATGCTTTTTTCTCTGTATGGAATGATCTCAATAGATCCATACTTACACAAATCTTGGACTTGATCGAAGAAAACAAAACGTATGCTGCGAAGATAGGAGACATCCTTTTACGCATTTTGAGCAGAGAGACAAAAATTGCAACCAGGTATAAATAGTTTAACATGACTTTTGTTTGATTTAATTAGATGATTAACATTGGTATTGATCATTTTGTTGGGGTTTTCCTTCTTGATTAAGGCCTTAGTGGCTACCCTTAGAGTTGGAACAATTACCCACTGGATCTGCTTTGATACGGTATGTGTATATGTCTCAGATGGATTAATTTAAAAATGTTAATTCATGATTGTCTAATTGGATAAATGTTTGTTCTTCCACCAACTTTACTCTTAGCATTACAACGTACTAGAATCAAATCATAAAAGAATAATCATGAATTCATGATTGTCTAATTAGATATATATGTTATATATATATATATATATATATATATATATATTGCTTTGTTTTTAAAAATTGAAGAACATTGACCCAATTGAAGTATATGTAAAAAAAAATATATAGCAAAATGTAAGAAAGTTATGCAATTTTTTGTTACTCTCCCGTTACTTGTATATTATATAATTTTGTATACTCTTTATTAGACAATGTATCACATCAATAAAAACCCAACTTAGATACAGTTATAGCTCCCACACTTATAATAGTAAAATGAGAGTGGATATATAATTCCATATTTGAGGGGAAAATATCAATTCCTTTTCAAATGGGAATCACTTGCCACTATCAGTTAATTGAGTACATGCCATGATGACAATAATATATTTCTTAAGCACTATCTTTGGTCTACTTCTGGTGGTTGGAAGAAAACATGGTGAATTTGCTGACTAATCAATGGATTGATGAATTAATAATCTAGCCAGTTCAAACCCATAATGAATTTGAGAGGGAATTGTTAATTTGGTCATCACCAACTTGTTTCTCAATTTGGTGATGTCATATTGCAAAACCACAAACATTCCATCTTATGAATTCTTGATCTCCTATTATTTAACTAAGGTGATGAATGATTCACCTCTATTATCCGCAAACGCTAACGCTGCGGGTGATAGTGGTTGTTGGCATTTGATAACAATCATGGAAATCACCCTCTACATTTTTTAGTCACTCAAAATCCCTCAAAACCAAAAGCTCATTCCCTCGAGCGTTTACAGGCGTTTTCGGTTGCGGGCGGTTGCGGGGGGCTAATTTTTTTTATTATTTATAAATAATATTTCATATTAAGATAAATATATAAAAATAAATTTTTAAAATTTTAAAAATAAAATACATGTATCATATATTAAATAATCATATTTTTATATATTGGCATAAAAGTTTAATTAAACTAAAATATATTTATAATTGTAATTTATTTATACATAAATTATTTATAAAAATAAAATAAAACATGTTTGAAGTATGTCATTAGTCGATTTAATAATTTATTATAAAAACAATACTATTTTATTAATTTTATTTACTTTTATGGTTTTATAATACATAAGTATTTTCTTATAAAGCATATTTTAAATAAAAATAATATATATATATATATTATATTTTGTATGTATTAGAAATTATATTCAATACATAGTACTTATATTTTAAATATTTATACTATATCATAAATCGTTATACCAATATTTTAAAATAAATTACAGGTACCATGTATTAAATAATCATATTTTTAAAATGGTAACCAGACATATCCCGCAAATTCACCAATTTTTAATCGTTATACCAACATTAAACCGCAACCGCACCCGCAGTGGTTAAACCAGTCATGCCCTAAATCAATTAATTCTACCCAAAAAAAAATAAAATAAAAAATTCTGCTTCTAACATCATTTGAATCTTTCAAAACGGATATTCTTTTTTAAAATGTGAATATGTGATATTGAATAATAACACATCATATCGTTCTATTTACCATAAAAAATAATAGAATAGAGTGCCATACTGTTCTATTTAGTATTTAAAAAACATTTTCATATAAAATCTCTTAATTCAGAGTATCGAATCTTATATATTAAACTAAACTTCTTAAAAAAAAGATTTTACACCCAAGAAATAATTAATAATAAAAAAGTGAATTGTTAATTTAGTCATCACCAACTTGTTTCTCAATTTGGTGATATCATATTCCACAACCACTTCATATTACATCTTATGTTCATTCTTGAGTTGAATTCTTATTATTAATTAACTAATTCAGTTAACCCTACAAAAAATATATAATGTTTTTCCGCATCTTACATATCATTTGAATCTTTCGAAATGGATATTCCTTTTCAAAATGTGAATATGTGGTTATGAAGGGAATAAAAACACATCATATTGTTCTATTTTCCATAAAAAAATTTGAATAGAATGCCATATTGTTCTATTTAGTCTTTACAAGAAAATTCTCATATCACTTAATTTAGAGTATCAAATCTTAAATATAAAACTAAATTGTAAAAAAAAAGATTTACACCCAACAAATAAACTTCGGATCCCAAGATAGTGTATTTTAATAATTTAAAAGAATTGGTATAAGTATTGGTATTGTTCCGTATATATCAACTAAATGCCAAATCGAAAGGCTAAACCTTATAGATGATCAACACAATGTTAAGTAACATAAGTTAGTTTAAAGCATATTATATCATGACATGTAACATAAAAAGTCCAAAAAACCAAACACAAAAATAGTATAGCTTGAATCATTTCTAAGAAATAGTACAAGTTGTAAACAAAATAGAAAGAGCAATGTAACATGAAACAAAAGCACAATGAAGGATCTCGAGAGAGTTCTTGCCATAAGCCATTGTGACAGCCTTGACAACAATCAGGTTAGGATCTTTCCACAAAACCCAAGCAAAAATTCAAAAACTTATCAGTCAAAACAAAAGGGTTTAAATCACACAAAACCAATCTAATGAAATGAAAAGAGCAATTTTCTTTACAATAATTAAATTCAAACTACAGAGATGCACAATAACTGAGGATAAGGAGCCACTGATAAGACAAACTAAGCAACTATAGAAAAATAATATCCAAAATCAAACAATTACATACAGAAACGTCGAAACCTAGAATAATAACATTCAGATCAGAGAGATGTTAAAGGAAAAGAAGAAAGAAAAGATGATGCAAATTGACATCAAATCTTGCAGAGGCAGTCTTTGATGACCATGTTACAAGCATGTTGGGGTATGTCTTGGAAGCTCCGACGTCGATGGACTCGAATTGGTGCTTTGCGTCTTACATTTTTTATTATTTAAACTGAAAGATAAAAAGAAGATTAAACTGAAATTGAAAATCTAAGAGATCTTAGTGAGTAATTTGAGAAACTGGATCCAACGGTGACAACTTCCGGCAGTAACAGAGAAAGAGGAAAGAAGAAATTGGAGAGGAAGAAGAAGGATACATTAAGGGAGGAAGAGGAAAGGAGGAATTGGGGAGTAAGAAAAAGGATAAATTAGGGAGGAAGAAATAGGATGCATCCACTAGATTACATATAATACAGTCTATATCTTAGTCAATCTAACTAATTGGTTATCCATTTAATTTCCTTTTTTTTCTTTACGAAGGAAATGGTTTTATATATAAATAAAAGAATTTGAAACCATTTCTCGTGTAGTTTCTACTATCTTGAGAAAAAAACAATATTTTGTCCTTCTAAAACTTATACTATTCATGTTCACGGCTCCCACCCAAAATCTTGGAATCCATACACTACAAGAAAAACACGGCTAAACTGACGGACGAAGTGACGGACGNTCCGACGGATTTTTCCGTCAGAAATACCGTGTTTTCTTGTAGTGATATCTTCTACTTTATGAACCAATATTATCTAATCTGATTGATGGTTGAGTAAGTAAGACTAGGGCGTGATTAGAGATCAGATCCTTGTTTTACCAATTCCGCCACAACTGTTTTCCCATAAACTTAGGAATATTTGGTGTTACCAATTCCATACCGTTGAGAGATGAGTAAGATGGTGTCTAACCAATCCTCAACTGTACAGAATTCGTGATACCAAATATTCCAACTACAAGGGAGAAAACTTGTGGTGGAGTTGATGACTAATTGATATTTTGAAAGGGTTGATAGTTGATGTCTATATCCTTGGGTGATCTAGGAAATCATGATATGATACCTAAACATGTCATAGTCTTGCTCTGGTGCTGACACAAAACCTTTCATTCCTTTTACTTTCTTCTCAATAATTTTCTCTTCCAAATTGTAGTTCCGTTTAATCTGTAGAAAAATGCTGATGACAATAAGTAATCTTTACAATTCTTAAAACCATTTGCCCAACAAAAACTTTTCGGGTGAAAATATAGGGTTACCTGCTTTCCCTACTATATCGACTAAAGCCGTAAGCCCTGTACTATTTTTCTCTTTGTCTTATGACATGAACTTTCCGATTCTGTCTAATTGCACATGTACTTTCTGATTCTGTCTAATTGCACATGTACTACATTTAGTCTCTCCAGATAGCCATTTAAAATCGAACTGGACCTTAACCGGATTATTAGCGTTTTGAAATCACGTTTGCAGATTAATTTGATAAGATTAAAAACATTTTAATACAACTGACAACTTAAAACTCCCTCTACTATATCGACTAAAGCTGTAACACCCTGTACTATTTTTATCTTTGTCTTACGACATGAACTTTCCGATTGGGCAAAAGATTTAGCTTCCTCCGTAGAAGCTTCCACTCAGGATGATAACGGACTTGAATCAGTCACTCCCTCCGTGAGCTAAAATACCTAATCAAAGACTCGATCATAGACAATCTTTTAGTGATTCTTCACAGAAACTAAATCATTGACAATAGTGAGAAACTAAGTTTAATGAATGATATGTACCTTGTGACTTTAGACCTAGTTTTGGTTGTCTTTATTCACTAGTTTTTATGAAGTAAGCACCGTAAACACTCTTATAAGCCATAAACACTATAATTATTTCTAGACTATATAGAGACTATTTAGCCATTAGATGATCATGTGAGGGTCATCCAGAGTTCAATTAATGTTCCTATATATAAAAATGACACTCTAATATGT
This sequence comes from Aurinia saxatilis, assembly GCA_900406295.1. Classification (NCBI taxonomy): domain Eukaryota; kingdom Viridiplantae; phylum Streptophyta; class Magnoliopsida; order Brassicales; family Brassicaceae; genus Aurinia; species Aurinia saxatilis. Next base: position 5,589 of record OVAP01001542.1, on the reverse strand, counting down.
ACACAAAAGTTTATATTCGTTTGATTTATGTCTAGGATCCGTATAAGAGTCTGGACATAAATAACATTGTTTGATTAGTTTGTTTTTGTGTGTTTGCGTTTTACCATTCTAAATTAATAATATGTACCTTCTGACTCTATATCTAGTTTTGGTAGGCCTTTATTCACTATTTTTTATGAAGTAAACACCGTATTAAAAGTTTTTAATTTTATTAAATTAATCAGCAGTCGTGATTTCAGAACTCAAATTATCTGGTTAAGGTCCTTCAATTTTAAATGGCTATCTGGAGAGACTATATGTAGTACGGGTGCAAGGTGACAAAATCGGAAAGTTCATGTCGTAAGAAAAAGATAAAAATAGTAGAGTGTTACAGCTTTAGTCAATATAGTAGAGGGTTTTTAAGCTATCAATTATTTTTAATGTTTTTAATCTTATTAAATTAATCTGCAAACGTGATTTCAAAACGCTAATTATCCGGTTAAGGTCCGGTTCAATTTTAAATGGCTATCTGGAGAGACCAAATGTAGTACAGGTGCAATTAGACAGAATCGGAAAGTTCATGTCGTAAGACAAAGAGCAAAATAGTACAGGGCTTCACGGTTTTAGTCGATATAGTAAGGAGGTTTAAGTAGGTAACCCAAAAATAGATGATTCTTGATCTAGATTTAATCATTTGTTTTGAAAAAAAATATTTTAGCCTTCTTGAAACCCTTTGTCATTTTTATGACTCTTGCATGCCACCATATCTTTATTTACCATCCTAGGTAGACTTTCCGTTCATGTCAAGTTCTATACATAATGATGCTTTGATTCTAGATTAATACAGGTGAAACTCTACGTTTTCCCTTTCATTTACAATGCACTCTACTTATCAATAGAGAACAGCGAATGGGATCTGAAATAGAGTTGAAGAAAGAGTAGTACTTGATGAGTCGCTTGTAATTATTGAACTAGCAGTTTCAGCCTCTTTCAGAGTATCTAAAACTATTGCGCGAGATGGGGACCGACACTCTTCACATATCCACATACGAAGAACATAAGGAAAATTCACCCTCATGCTTTAATTACAACTCATTTTGTGATTGGTTACTTGTTTAACAATTTTAGTTTAATATAATAGTTTAATCCTTAGTATATTGAAAGATTTTTTCTTTAAATGAAAAATTTACACATATCTTTGCACTTCAAGCATGTCGCTATCAAATGGTCATTAGCATCCTTTCCGTAAATCTCACAAAGCTTCTTCTTTTGCTTCTATATCAAGATAAACCATTAAGTGAATAGTTCAAAGTGTATTTGTTTTTCATCAACTTGATACAAATGATTGGATTTAGATTTGACCTTCTAATCCAAAAAGTATATATAAGAAGATCACCTCAAGGAAGCAGGAATGTTTGGTGTGTACATTGCTCCAAATATTCCTACCCCATTCCATAAAATTATAAGTATAGTACATTGTATATATTGCAAGAGTCGTTTAAGGTTCAACTACTCTACCCCATTCCAAATATTGTCTTAAGTTAATAATGGATAACAAAAGTGTCAACAACGCTTGATCGAAGAAATGTTTGGTGTGTGCACTGTGCGTGAGCTAGAGAAGGAGCAAGAGACTGTCAAGATGAGTGAAGAAGTGGTGGAGCTTTGTGTGGACTGATGGGAAGCGTATCAGGTTACACTAGGCAAGTACCTTATCATGAACTCTGGTAGCTTTATCTAGGATCGCTAGAGAAGGTCTAAGGGCATCTCCAACCCAGCACTAAATCCTACAGCAAATCCTATTTTAGTGCAAAATCCTCTCCAACCCAGCACTATATTGAACACTAAAATAGTGCAAACCACTTTTTTGCACTACATCTAGTGCAAAAATTTAGTATTGCACTATTCCATGTTTCAAAATTTTTTATCATAAATTTTCAAATATATTTTAAATGCATAATGTTTATTAAAAAATGATTAATCAATCGAATATTTACATTTCTTACATCCACACTATTTAAAAAAAAATTAATATAATGTTTTCATTGGTAATTAAAAATTTAAAATGCAAATAACATTTATAGAATAGAAGATATAATGACATAAACTAATAATAATCTTTAAAAACATAAATGGTGGCAAAAGTAAAGATAAAATACAGAAAATAAATGAAAAATAAAAAACAGAAAATAAATTAAAGCTGAACAACATAAAATGACTTAATTAATAATTTGTGGGAAAAGAATCAAAGATCACAAAGCTCATTTTTTCAATTCAAAATGACTTAATTGATCATTTGTGAGAAAAATACACTAATGGTGATGCCAAATAAATTGTACTAATTTTTTATTGTTCTCTGTATTTTTGTTTTCTCTATTTTACTATGTTCTGCTATTTATTTTATTTCTATATTAAAATTTTAATTTTAAATAATATTTTTATTTGTGAATTATTATTATATCATTAATTTTGTCACTGATAACTAAAAATTAAAATACAAATCACATTTACATTTTCTTGCAATATATTATTATTTTATTTTATTTCTTATAAAAATAATTTCCAAAATTCATTATTATCAATATGTTATAGATAAATGAAGTACTAGAGGATAAATTTATTAAAAATATATAATAAGTGGGTAAAATTTATAATTTTGATAAATAATGGGTATAATTAGAAAAAGAACAAATTGTAATGAAAGTGAATATACCGAGAATATTCCTTTTTTGGTATAAGAAATAGTGCAATGGGTTGGAGTAAAACTCAACACTATTTTAGTGCTTAAAATAGTGCAAATGGTTGGAGATGCTCTAATGCTGCCAATGCATGCAAGTGATCAAATGGAGCTGCGTGTAGGATTACTTCCACACCTAGTACGAGAACTCGAAGAAAGAGTTTTTTCTGGTCCTTGCAAGAGCACACGACCGCGACTCTCACTGGCTACTTGAAGACATTCCTTGATGAGACAATGTGCCTTTAAGGAAACAACTTATCAGGAGATTTTCGAACAGGCTGATTATGAGCACCGTGACGAGCAACATTGGGAACTATTTTTACAGTTTCGTCAAGGCTTTGAATGAGGGTTTGGTTGACGTGAAGTTCAAGTCTTACAATAGTGTTTCTGGTCCTTACTGGTACTGTGATCGGTGCACTTTTGGGAATGATTGGATCCATAAAAATTGTTCCCAAAAGTACACCGATCACAGTACCAGTACGGACCAGAAACACCATTGTAAGACTTGACCTTCACGTCAACCAAACCCTCATTCAAAGACTTGACGAATTTGTAAAAGTAGTTCCCAATGTTGCCCGTCGCGGTCTCATAATCAGCGTGTAGTAAATTTTTTTTTCCTGATCTGTAGTTGACTTAAAAGCACGTCTTGTCTCATCAAGCAATGTCTACAAGTATCAGTGAGAGTCGCGGTACAACACTATCGGAAATATTTATTTGTAAATTTATAAAACATGCCTACATAATGCAAGCAATCACAAGTAAATCGCATTAATTAGGTCTTTAGCACGATATATTGTACTTCCTCTTTTTCATTAAATTTTGTATTTTATCTAAACAAAACATGTTTTATAATCACTCCTAAAACTAGTACAAATTCGATAATATTGTACCAGAAACTGATCAACGCATTGTGCAAATTCACCCATTATTTCATTTTATTTAAATTATGTTGATTTTACGTATTGTTGTCATGATATGGAAATATCAAATTTGTTGATTGATATTGATGTTACGCTTGGTAAATTTTGCTCTTTGATTAGTGTTTCAAAGTATGGAATTTTATTGGTCCTATGAATGACATAGTTAATTAAATCTCTTAGTTTTTGTAACGAAAATTGGTTCATTGAGAATGACCACTTTCCGTAGATTGATTAGCATTATTTTTTATTCTTCTCATTCATCAATGATTTCCGCTCAATAAAAGTATATTGCACATGACACCTCTATATTTTTTGTATACTCTAACTAATCTGTTACTTGTTTCCTAACTAAAAAAAATTAATCACGTTCAATTAGAGAAAGATAACTCCAAAAACTTAGTAGTTTTGCCAATCCAGTATCGAAATAGCAGAAGTGAAATCAGTTCGAGTTTTCTTTAAAATTCTAGATCATATTCTTCTTCTGAAGTTTTTTTCATGTCGTTTGAAAATGATCTAATATTTTGATTTGTTACTGATACAATGACTCATCCAAGCTACGTTTGAATAAATAAGTTAAAAAACCTTAATATAGAAAAGATCCGCCTCATAGCAAGAAAATTAACCTAATTACCCATTAACAGAAAGAACGAACTGGATTCTTGATATTATATTAGGTCTTTAGCTCGTAAAAAAAATTGGGTGTTCTTGGGATAATAGTAGCTTTGGATACATTTGGGAAAATTTAGCATGGTAAAATATTACATGTCTAAACCAAGAAAATAAACCGAAGAAGGCACATCAGGGAGAATTGTGGTGACCTGAAGCGTGATGACATAGAAGAACTTTTTGAGGAACTGCAGGGAAATTTGGGCACATCAAAGACATTGTTTTTGATTCAAGGTAATGTGGGAAGAAAGTGGTGGAGTTTCTAATGGGTCATAGCAATTGGATGGGTTGCTACAAAATGATTCTTGTTTGTTATGTGTAAGGAGAAACTATTTTGTGAGAAATTTGAGCTTATTGATCCATAAAGGTAGTTAGATATCTAAGTATTTCGATTAAAGTTTTGATGATTGTCTTTGGAGTAATCTAAAGTTTGTACTGTCTTACTTCAGTTTATTTGCTCTTGACTCTAATTCATAACAAAAAAACTTAAGGATAATGTAGTTTATTTACCAATCAGTATTCTAAATTCTTACATTTTTAATGGCAAGAAATTGTTATTTTGTCAAACATGAATAAATCACTAAAATGTGAAATTTTATTTTTTTAATTGAAAAATAGCTTTCAAGAGTGTAATAATGTACATCATCTAGGGATCTGACGTGGAACTTCTTGATTGGTGAAAACAACAAATACTCATCAAATTCTTATCTCCATGAAAATCTAATTATCTATCTCTCTACCTCCAAAGATCTCCCGCTGCCTCCTCAATTCTTGTATTTTTTTTCTCTCTCTCTCAATTTCTTTTCTCATACCAACTAATAAAATTTATATTTTTCCAACAACAACTCCTGTAGATCATACTTAACAACAATTTTATCTACCAACTGCCAGGTTTTTCTCTTGAATTCTTCTTTCTATGATACTTTTCTCTCTCTATGGAACGATCTTAATAGATCCATACTTACACAAATATTGTGCTGTTTGTGGAAGAAAACAATGTATGCTGCGAAGATCGGAGACATCCTTCCACTCATTTCACCATAGAAAAAACTACAACCATGTGTAAATAGTTTAACATGATTTTTGTTTGATTTAGATGATTAACATTTATACTGATTTTGTTGGGTTTTTCTTCTTGAAAATTATCTAGGTGGCTACCCTGAGAGTTGGAACAATTATGCATTAGATCTGCTGTGNCGCATTAAATCTGCTTTGATACGGTACACGTATATATATCATATTGATAAATTTAATAAAGTTAATGTGTATGTGTTCGTTCTTCCACCAACT
>OVAP01001541.1:0-23276 GCA_900406295.1 Aurinia saxatilis | reverse complement strand
TTTCATGGCAGGACCAAACACATAGACATTCAACATCACTTCATTCGACAATTGGTAGCTGATGGAAGAATCATGATGAAGTTTTGTGGCACGAATGATCAAGTAGCAGATATTCTTACCAAATCACTTCCTCAAACCAAANGCACGAATGATCAAGTAGCAGATATTCTTACCAAATCACTTCCTCAAACCAAACACGAGTTCTTTCAATCTAAGTTGGGAGTGTGTGATTTTGAATCAAGGGGGAATGTTGATTGATTATTCAAAAGTAACGAGAGTTTAGGAGTTATGGTTTATGGGTTTAAGAATTATGGGTAGTTTTCAATTAATTATGTTTTTGTAATTATCTCATCGTGAGTTATTGGGTAGTTTACTTTCTTCTTCTATAAATATTAGGTTTGTGCACTTATTGAATTTGGGATCTTAATATCAATCGTACTATTCAGTTTCAATTTCTCTTCCTCTGTTTATTAATTTCCCAACACATATATGGTCAATCATCATCATCATAATATCTTTGTAGCTGGATGTGGAACTTGTGGATGGGAGATGCATTCCATTGGCAAAACATAAGAGCCGACGTCTCAAAAAGAAATTTAAGGCATGTACTGTGTGCTTATCGAAATGTATATTTATTGTGAGAAATCCTTTTTTTCTCAAAAAATTATAGACAACGGATATACATATTTTACAAAATTATATAGGCTCTAGGGAAACATAATTTTGAGAATTACAGGTTTTCGATAAAAACGAAAAAAAGAAGAGAAAGATAAAATTAGACTAGCAATTCACTCAATCAATCATCTAAACTCTGGAGGGAGTAAGGCCACAATGGGAGCATAAACACAATGACAACACTGAAAATACAATGAAGGTAATTCAATCTTCTTGAACATGTCTCCCCTCACAATATAGATGCAAGCTCCTCCAGTTTCATCGGAGCTACAACACATGACTAGGGTCTTGTCATAGATGTAGTAACTAATGCCAGTGGGAATCACACTATGAGATAGTTTTTGCAAGTTAGTTGCTGGAAACGTCATCAAGTTTACCCACACCGCTTGCTCCTCTCTATCAATCTGCTTCTTTGTTACCCAAATATCAATCTTCTTTGCTACATAGTTGTGATTTAGCAATGAAAACCGATCTCCCTTAAAAACCGCGAGGACTAGTTTATCGTTAGGTTTGGTTTAGCAATGAAAACCGCGAGAACCTTCTTTCCTTCTATTCCTTTCCCACCAAACCTGATATATAGTGACTTGAAAGACATACCTAGATCATTCCAGCAAGAGGTGAAATGGTGGTTCAGAAGCCTTCATTCCTCCAAATATCTGTTGTGAAACTACAACCAAAGAACAAGTGTGCCACTGACTCTACCTCCCTTTTACAAATATGCATGTAGGATCAACACCGATGTTCCACCCGTTGAAAGCTTGTTCTGGACAGCAAGCCATTTTTGAACAATTTCTCGAGTTTATGCCATTATGTTAAGTGGTGTTATTACTAAACCATTTTTGAAATTATCAAACCATATTAGCTTATAATTCCACAAGGCTTTCCTTTCCAAATCAATGATTTAAAAGACCTAAAACCTTCCGAAATCAAATATAGATTCCTGGTACAGAAGAAAAAAGACACAAAAAAAAACCAAAAAAAAAAAAGAGAAATAAAATAAGACTTGCAGTTTACTTAATCAATCATCTGAACTCTGGAGGAAGGGAGGCCACATTGGGAGCATAAACAAAGAGACAACTCTGACAATACATTGAAGGTATCTGAATCTTCTTGAACATATCTCTTCTCACAATGTAGACGCAAGCGGCTCCAGTTTCATCGGAGCCACAACATATGATTAGGGTCTTGTCATAGATGATGTAACTAGTGCTCGTGGGAACAATCTTTCGAAGTAGACTTGGCAATCGAGTTACTAGCAAACTCATCAAGTTTATCCACACCACTTCCTCTCTATCATCAATCTTCTCTTTTGTTACCCAAACATCAATCTTCCTCGCTGAATAGTTGTGATTTAGCAACGAAAACCGATCTCCCTTAAAAACCGCGAGGGCAATTGTATCGTCAGCATTGTTCTTGTGACATGGTAGGACACACAAGGTTTTGAATATATCCCTCGAGAAATCAAAGCTTCGGATGACAAACTCTTTATAATTCTTGGGATTATGAGTAACCCAATAGAGATTCCCGTTCAAGGACACGTGTTTTCGTGCATCTTCTTCTTCATTTAGGGGCCAAACCTCGTGAGGTGTATAAATATACTTCAAGGCGTGAGAAGCACACTCGTAGGTCGCAACTCTTTTGTAGTGCCTTTGCACGACTTTATGGTAAGGACGAAAATGGCCCAAGATCTTGTAAACCTTTTGGGGTTTAGTATTATCATATCCTAAACCACAAACATAGAACTGTGCATCAACCTTGTACTCAATCCATTTAACCTGTCTTAACCACGGATTCCAAATGGCTATCCGATTGTCCTTAAATGGATGGTTACAAAACAAGAAGTCATCGCAAGTAGTTATGAATGTGTCACGCACACCTGAATACGGCAGATAAGGAATATTGTTAGAGGTATGTAGCTGACGCTTCAGTATCTTTGGTTCAATGCTGTTGGGACCGATGATGTCTATCGAATAAAGCTTGATAGAATCGGTCAGGAAGATGAACTGTGGACGTCCACGAGACACGAAATTCTTGTCGTTGAAAAGAGATTTCCATCGTTTACATACGGCTTTGAAACGAGCGAGAGATGAAAGTGGAAGACGAGAGAGTATGTCTTCTTCCAACACCCATGGAAGCGTCATAGGCGGATCCACTTATTAGGGTTTCAACATTACGTCTTCTCTCTTTTCGATTTACCATTTATATATTAGCTCCGGTTAGATAGGACAAGATATCAACAATCATTATTCTGAAACTACTAAAAAAATCATGATTTCTAAACCTTTATTAAAATCTAATATTATTCATTCTCTGATTTAAAAATACAAATTTGAATCATATCAGAACAATGTAACAAGGAGGAAAAAAAAACTGAGAAGAACAATTAGTCAAAATAGATCTAGCAATTGAAATTTAGATCCAGTTGATCTGAGATCGGATGCGATTAGATCAGGTCGGAGTTTAAATCTGGAACCCATAGCCTAAACCTAAATCTAAATCATAGCTTGAAAAGTTAGATCGGTAAAACGGAACAGAGAAACTCAACAGGAACCTAAATCAATCATCTCTCCTCCCAATCTAACTCAATCAACTCTCATCGTACCCCGAAAGAGTAAAGCAAAAACCCCTGAACACCGGCCAGAAAAACAATTAGATTGAGTTGACGGCTAAGGGGTGGACATTCGGTTCTTCGATTTGGTTCTACGGTTCTTTGGTCCTTGGCAAAATAAAACTGGAACCGAAAGAACCAAACCAGATCCACTACAATAACCGAAAAGCCAAACCAAAACCTCCAAAATCTCTAAATAAACCAAAAGNTCAAAATCTCTAAATAAACCAAAAATTACTAAAATTTACTAATTAAACATAATAAAATAAAATAAGTACTTAAAAATAACACTAAAAATATATAATAAAATAAAATTATATACTTAAAATAATACACTTAAATGTGAAGTGAACCTTAATTATCCTAGTGTTAAGTGGTAAGTCCACTGAAGGCCGGCAGCACTATCACATCCAGAGATGAGACTCTTTGGTACCCATTCGATTCCTTGGTTCGGTTATGGAGATTTAGGAGCCGTTCGATTCTTTTGAAAACTCGATTCCAGTTTGGTTCGGTTCGGATATTTTCAGTTCTGTTCTATTCGGTGTTTCGGTTCCGTTACTTATGCCCAGGACTATCGACAGCTCTCTAGAGAGAAGGGAGAGGAATATCGTAGAGATAAGTCTTCAAAAAATAAGATAAACGTGTCGTGTTCAATCACACAGAAAAGAAGAAAAGGTAAAAAAACTACACTTGCAATTCAGTCAATTACCCTCTAAAGTCTAAACTCTAGGAAGCTTGCAATCACAGTCAATTAACCCTAAACTCTAGGAAGGATGGCCACATTCGGAGCATAAACACAATGACAACACTGATAATACATCGGATCTAACTGAATCTTCTTAAACATATGTCCCCTCACAATATAGATGCAAGCTCCTCCAGTTTCATCGAAGCTACACATGACTAGAGTCTTGTCATAGATGTAGTAACTAATGCCAGTGGGAAGCACATTATGAGATAGTTTTAGCAAGTTAGTTGCTGGAAAAGTCATCAAGTTTATCCACATCACTTGCTCCTCTCTATCAATCTTCTTCTTTGTTACCCAAATATCAATCTTCCTTGCTACATAGGAGTGATGCAGCAAAGAAAACCGATCTCCCTTGAAAACCGCAAGGGCTAAATCATCGCTAGAATGGTTCTTCTGACTTGGCAGGAGACAAAATGTTTTGAATATTTCCTTCGAGAAATCAAAGCTGCGAATGAAATACTCATCATGATTATTATTAGTAACCCAATAGAGGTTCCCATTCAAGGACACGTGTTTTCGTGTATCTTTTTCTTCTTTTAAGGGCCAAGCCTCGTCAGGTGTATAAATATACTTCAAGGCGTGAGAAGCACATTCGTAGGTCGCAACTCTCTGGTGGTGTCTTTGCGTGAATTTGTTGAAAGGAAGAAAATGACCCAAGATCTTGTAAACCTTTTGGGGTCTAGTATTATCGTATCCTAAACCGCAAACATAGAACTTTTCAGTCGTGCACTCTATCCGTTTAAGCTGTCGTCCCAAAGTTGGGTTCCAAATCGCCAACCGGTTCTCCTTAAACCTAGAGTTACAAAACAAGAACTCGTCACAAGTAGTAATGGCTGTGTTACTCCCATCTGCATCCCAATGACCAGGAATTTTATTGAAAAAGGGTATCTCGGTCTTCTGTATTGTTGGTTTATTGCTGTTGAGACCGATGATGTCTATCGAAAAAGCCTTTAACTTGGTCAGGAAGATGAACTGTGGACGTGCACGAGACACGAAACTCATGTCGTTGAAAAGAGATTTCCATTGTTTACATACGACCTTGAATCGAGCAAGAGATGATAGTGGAAGACGAGAGAGTATCTCTTCTTCCAACTCCAACGGAAGCTTCACAGGCCGATCCATTATTAGGTCTTCTCTCTTTCGATTATGCTTTTATATTATAGCTCCGGTAATATAGGACAATATATCCTCTCTTCCATAAGAAAAAGTAAACAAATATCGTAAGAAAAAAAAACATTTAAGGAAATTTGGATTTTAAAAAAACGTAAATTGTAAAACCTTGAACATTTTTATATTAGGAAAAATATATAGCTGAAGGTTTTTTCTTCTTTTTTTCGGTCCTTCAAAAATACTATATAGTGAAACAGAGTTCTTGACCAACCAACAAAATCAAAGAAAAAAACAGAGCAAAACTCTACACATCGAATAGCCATGGAACAATAATGGCTTCACTTAAACTCTCATCAACTCACCTCCTTTGAAATACATCTTCGAGGATATCCAGCCGCTATATGACTACCTACGTATCTTATTCACCACATTTTGAGTCCGTGGAGGATCTAGAAACTTTTTCTTAGTGTAAACAATATTATATATATATTTTTATTGGTCTATCGAGAGCCTAAGAAAATAAAAAAATATTGAATAATTTTTAGACCAGTCAATTAATTTTTCTTGTTTAAACATTTTTCAACACTATTTTNGCCCTAATCCCCCGGCCCGGAACCAGCCGTTGCTAATACCATTTTTAGGCGTAAAGCATCCCTGGCCAACGCTCGAACCCTGCATCTCCACCTTGGAAGATTTACCGCTGGGTCACAAGGGTTGGTTTTAATTTAAGAATTTGTTTCTTACCCATTATCTTAAGGGATATATCCCATTAAAAACAGAAGAAGAAGAGAGTAGCACATTGAGAAACATTATAGCTCGGAAGAAACTAGGAAGAAAAAGAAGATATAATACTTTGGACATTATTCTTTGAAAAAAAGAAAAAAAGAAACACGAAAAGAAGATATAACAATTATTCCCATTCAAAGATATTTTTTCTTCTTTTAAGGGCCAAACAGTAGAATACTTTGGAGGGTGATTCACATAAAGAAAATAAACTAGGAAGAGAGATGGTAACGGTGCAAGCATTCAAACCAAAATGCTTACTAACAAAACAAATGTAAAATCTTCAATTAGTGTATCTAGTATGGGGCACCGGTAGCCTAGGATCTTCAAAAATAAACAAATGTAAAAGTTTTGTTAGCCTAGGATCTTCAAAATTTATAGTCCAACCAATCTGATCATGTAATAGTTGCAATAGAGGATCAATCGTCATCTCCATCGCGGGCTATTGAGATGGCTTTAACAACTCATTAACAATACCCGATGTCGATGCAGCAAAACAAACTGACGCGTCAAAAGCCCATGATCAGCCAAGAGTTCCAGCTTCAGTTTCAGGCCCAACATTCACAAACGATCTTCAACCATGAAGTATAACTTGCCCATCACAATCTCTAACCACCCATGAAGCTCCTGAATTTTGATTTTGTTTAGACAAAGACGAACCAACATTCCACTTAACAATTCCAATATCAGGAGGATACCATACTATATTATGTCCATATTGTACATTTTGCATTTGCTTCCCCTAGCTTTTGAACTTCTCTCCATTCTAAAGCTTCCATTTTATTTCGATTTTTCCACAAGTTTCATAGCAATCATGGCATAATACTGCGAATTTCAATATGAAAGCGTCTATCATCCATCACTTAAAACATCATCCATCACTTGAAACATATAGAACAAGTTCGACTACAGACCATTCCTTGAGAATCCTTCTTCTAGTAGCTGAACGTTAACTAAGTCGAATTCTCATTCAACTAGATGACAAAAATGTAAAAAGGAAAAACTTACTAAAATTTTGAAAGAAAAATCGTAAATTCAGTTCGTAAATAGTCGCTTTTCCATGGTTAACTTGTTATGTTTCCCCGTCTTATATGGTTTTACTTTGGCTGATTTTTTGAAAAAATTGTAACAATTTTGGTTTACTCGACCTACTTATTATTCGGTATCAGTAAACTTTGATTCGGATTTGGTGTACCTTAAGTTTTGTCCCTAGTTTATCTTAGACTCCGATGCGACTGTATTTTGTAGTCTTGGCCTTTGGCTTGTTGCTGTTAAACTAATAAAATCAGAAGGAAAAAGAAAAAAATAATTCCACAAGACTAGCATACTATCTTTCTTTCCAAATCGATGAACTAAAAACCTTCTGAAATCAATTCAGATTCTTGATATAGAAGAAAAAAGAGAAAGATAAAATTAGATTTGCAATTTCACTCAATCAATCATCTAAACTCTGGAGGAAGGGAGGCCACATTGGGAGCACAAACACAATGACAACGCTGATTATACAATGAAGGTAACTCAATCTTCTTGAACATGTCTCCCCTCACAATATAGATGCAAGCTCCTTCCCCAGTTCCATCGTAGCTACAACACATGACTAGGGTGTTGTCATAGATGTAGTAACTGATGCCAGTGGGAAGCACATTATGAGATAGTTTTAGCAAGTTAGTTGCTGGAAAAGTCATCAAGTTTATCCACACCACTTGCTCCTCTATATCAAACTTCTTCTTTGTTACCCAAATATCAATCTTCCTTGCTACATGGTTGTGATGTAGCAAAGAAAACCGATCTCCCTTAAAAATGGCGAGGACTAGTATATCGCTAGACTGGTGCTTGTGGCATGGCAGGAGACAGAATGATCTCCCACGAGAAATCAAAGCTTCAGATGAAATGAAATACTCATCATCATGAGTATTAGCAAGCCAATAGAGATTCCCATTCAAGGACACATGTGTTCTATAATCTTCTTTTAAGGGACAAGTATCGATATACCGGAAGACGTGAGACACACATTCGTAGACCGCAACTCTCTGGTGGTGCTTTTCCACAGGAAGAAAATACCTCAAGATCTTGTAAATCTTTTGGGGTCTAGTACTACTGTATCCTAAACCAAAAGCATAGAACTTTGCATCAACCTTATCCACAAGTTTTTTTTAACCATTTTTCTCATCTTATAGGGTTTTGCTTTGGCTAAACTTTTAAAAAAATTGTAACAATTTTGGTTTACTCGACCCATTGCAGTCAATTTTGAATCATTATTCGGAATAAAGAAACTTCAATTCGGATTTCATGCCCATAATATAATGGCAACCATTATTTTAAGGGAAGTACAGAATAATAATGAAGACACACAAGAAGTAGTCCCAACAAAAAAAAACCAAAACTCCAAAATATTTCGCGGGGAAAAAATTCAAAAAGGACACTCTTTTTGTTTTGCTCTGTAATAAACTGATCAGACGGTCGAGTCTGATAAATCTCTGGAAGTTTGTTCATAATTAGCATCTTCCTCTACGAATGGTTGTGTATCCATCGCGGGATCATATCCCTGAACGATGAGCACAGATGCGGTGGTTGAAAACTCTGACGACGACAACATACGTCCAACTGGTCCTAACTCAGGACAATCCGTACTGTGAACCAATGACACAACCGCAGCATTTCTCCCGACAACGAACAGATTGCATTTACTCATCCCTTTAAGTGTTGCATTGATGTCATCTTTGCTCTGAACGACTCTCTCCTCGTAAGCCAACGACTCAGTTCCTCTAGGATCGTTCATCAACTCCCTAACAAACTCTTCGTCCGTCTCTTTCTCTTTCTTCTCCTTTTCTTCGTCTTTAACGCTGCTTTTTTCGAATCGTTTAAGTGTCCCACTTGCAGCTACGAATTTGAGAACGGTTAGTGTGATTCCTGGATGCTCCACCATTTGCATTCCGTAGGCGAGAGCTTCTCTGTCGTCAAGGCCTCCAAAGAATGGTACCACGATTTTGTAAGCCACTTCGCTAGCTACGACCTGTGAGGTTCCACCGAGTCCTCTGTCCACAAGGATCCCGACTGAGCAAGGAGCTCGCTGGAGGACCCGTTTGTTCACTTCGTGGAACCCATGTCCTATCGACTCCATCGATCCGTCCACTCTTTGATGCTTGTGAAATGGAAGCAGAATCATCGCCACACGTTTCTGATGTGCGCTTGTGCAAATGTCCTCGTGGATGCTGTTAAGGTCAGAGATTGCAGTCATGGGTCTAACCGCTACAGCTCGAAGATGTTGGTAAGCCTCAAAGGCAATCACCATCTGATCCGTTGATCTCTCGATCTTGTTCCAGATTGGGAGTCCGTTGTTCCGAGCTTTGTGAACCATTGAGATAGCGGATGACCGTTCAGAGAGCTCCATTAGATGCATCGCGTAAACGCAGAGGCGTCCTCTTTTGCCTATTCCTCTTGATGATTCGATTAGATTGATCAATGTAGGGATATTTCGAGTACTGTGGAAGCAAGCAAGTATCCGAAGCTCGGAATCATGGTCTTTTCTTTGGATCGTTCTGTGCTTGTACGGTGCTCCTTTTCTTGCAGGCTTGTAAAACATCATCAAAACTGGAGTTGTGATGAAGGTTGTGAACAATGCCATTAGGACTAAAATTGCAAAGGCTTGATCATTCAACACCTGCTTGCAAACATAACTCATTAGATCACTAGAAATTTTAAATTTTAGTGATTCTTATTATGGCTTTCAAGAATCTGTACCTTGCGGTCCTTGCCGATGTTTAGAACAATGAGCTCTACTAAACCTTTGGTGTTCATAAGGATTCCAAGTGCCATGGCTTCTCTAAAAGGAACTTTGCAGACCAGCGCGGCACTAACGGTTCCTACAATCTTCCCGAAACAAGTGGTGAGTATGACAAGAACTAAAAGTCCCCATGACTGTCCTCCCCTGATCGTGGTTACGTCAGTTTTCAGACCACTAGCCGCAAAATACAGCGGTAAAAGAATCCCCGAGACGAGATCTTCTATCTTCTCAGTCAAAACCCTGCAAAAGGGTCCTTCTTTAGGAGTGACTATACCTACCACAAATGCCCCGAACAGCGCGTGTATGCCAATAGTGTCTGTCACAAAGCTTGCTGCTAAAACCAAGGTTAGAGTGATACATACATAGAGTTCCTTCACAGGCTCTCCCTCAGGACAGCGTCTAGCCATATAACCAAGCATAGGTTTGATTGCCAGAACTGCAAAGGTTACAAATCCAGATCCACAGAGAAGAACCCAAACAGACACAAGAGGAGAAGTCCCATCTCCCGAGAGAGCAATAGCAAGTGCAAGGAGTATCCAAGCTGCAACATCGTTCACTCCTGCTGCAGACATCGCTATACGTCCAATATCGGTTGTTAGAAGCTTTAGCTCAGCTAGGATACGAGCAAGCACAGGGAAAGCAGTGATTGATAAAGCAACACCCATGAAGACTATAAAAGGAAGCTGATGAACTCCTTTGCTTATGGTGGCACTGAGAACAAAAGATGTGCCAACACCCGTTATGAAAGGCAGCGTGATCCCAGCTACAGCTATTGTTAATGATTTCTTTCCGGTCTTTCTAATAGCTGCAAAGTCAAGCTCGAGCCCGACTAGAAACAAGAAAAACAAAAGACCGATATTGGCGAGCGTGTCCAAAACAGTCAAGCTCTTCTTTGGGAAGATGGTGTCAAGATATGCCTGGCTTCGTCCCAGAGCAGAAGGTCCAAGCAGTATCCCTCCCTACATAACCATCTCTTTTAGTCTCTTCTGCTATGTGAAAATTATCAAAAAAGAAAAAGAATAAGAAAAATACAATGAGACTGAAGGGAACTCACAATGATCTCAGCAATGACTCTGGGCTGTCTGAGAGGTTTAAGCATGTAAGCTAAGAGCCTTGTAAACACAACCACCAAGACGATCTGAAGGATGATCAGAGGTAGTGCGAAATCAAGAGGGTTTTCATTTTGGAAGGCTCCATTAGAGGTAGCCTTCATTGGAGCCGGGCAATGCCCTGTAACATTGGGGCTTGCCATCCTAGTCGAGATCTAACTTTACGGGTTTGTGACTAGTCGAGAAAAGAGACACTATCTCAACCTTCAAAATTGCCTTGACTGCTCCATCATTGCATTACCAAGCGAGGAATGAGCCTTGACATGAAAGTAAAAAGGAATCAAGATTTATTTTGATTTGTTTCTATGTGTCATAAACAGAATCTATTTTTGAAGAAGTGAACATATAAAAAGGAAAAACAAAAAACTAATAGTGTCAATAGTGCTAATAATAGACAAAGGAGCTTGAAGAGGACATACCAACATTAGGGTGAGCATATCCCTCGCACCTTTTCTGTTTATAGACTGTCAGTTACTTAACTTCCAACCTTATCGCATCTCTCCTTGAGAGATATGATCTGCCTACAGTGTGCCGTCTTTTTCGTCTCTGATTTGGCTGTTTTTTCCCTAAGTTTACAAGCACTTGTCGTGTCTCCTGAAAATAATGAGCATTTGATATTTTACCCCATCGAAGCTTCTTTAATCAACAACCATTTTTCACATAAATGGATGTAAATATTCATCGGATAAACAATATATAGAATAGACAACCATCAAGATTCATGAAATGAATAAACTGTTAAAAACAACTTAAGCCATTAAAAAAGAAGTATTTTAATATTGTTTCAACCCAATACACTCAATTCCACAAAAAGCAAAAAGACACTTAAAAACTGAAGACCTTGTTCTCGGGTTGTTGTAGGAAAAGCTGCTATGCATTTGCCGTGTAGCCACCACGTTTATGATCCCTTTATCCACACAGGATAGGATTTTGGTATAACTTTGTCACCTCCTAATCAACTCCATACACAGTGATGGATGATCAGACATCGTGAAACTAAATCGCAGGAGTTCATTATCCCAACTCTATTTGGAACTAGACCACCTATGATACAAAAAGACACTAAATGTCATCATAATCTTTCTCATTTTAACATGAACCCGTTGAATTCTTCTACCTTCTTATCGATACGAGAATGGACCGAAACGGCACGATGTTGTACACCGCTTCCCATGAATGCACCGTATTTCAACACCGGTTTCACCGAGCTGCATCCGCTAACACTCGCCATTTTTGGTCTCTCGACTTTATCATAGTAAACCGGATTAATCTCTTTGGTTCGAATTAGTAACTGGTTTGGTTTAGATAGTCTATAAGACCATCTCCATCCCTTCCCATAAAGTAAATTATGTATGTAGAGAAAGTGTTATTATTTTAATCTTTTGTGTCTTTAAACTAAAGACTTTGTGTCTTAAATGTCTATGTAAATTTTTTTTTTTGAAAATGTCTTTTAAGATATTTTCCTAATTAACTATTAATATTTTTATAATTTTAATTTTTTAATCATTCTAAAGATATTCTTTATGAATGTGCATTTAAGATGCTCTAATGAAACACAAACGATTGATTATCTTCTTCAATTCCCCTAAGATCTGTGCCGAAGAAGAAGACGATGGGAACGGCGGTGGGACAGTGGCTCGAGGAAGCGCTCCTTGATCTCTGCCGGAAAACAGATTCCGGTTTAAATTTCGATCGGGATGTCATCTCCGGTCTTGTTTCCTATTGCGAACTCGCTCAGCCTCTCGATGCCAAGGAGTATCTCGACGTACGATCTCTTCTCTCTTTACTTTACTTTGAATCGATTTTAGGGTTTTTAGAGAAGTATACTTGGTGGATTTAGGGTTCATTAGGAGCTTTAGGTTTTGACTGAATGATTTTGTTGATGCAGAATATTATTGGGAAAGAAGGAAACACCATCATTGCTGAATATCTACAGAAAAGAGGATACAAAGAACCGTCCATCGAGTTACCGAATCGTTCAGGTCCAGGATTGCAGATGTATGTTAAGCCGAAAATGGATAGAGGAGTCAAGAAACCGGTTAAAACACCGAAAGAGGGAGCATCTTTGTCTTCGAATCACCAACCTCTGAAAGCACCTCTTCCTGCTCCTCAGGTTAATAATTCTAAGAAGAAAAAAGGGGGAAAGGTCATTTCTCTTGCAGATGCAGCTAAGGGATCAATAGTTTTCCAGCAAGGGAAACCGTGTGCGTGCCAAGCTCGTCGACACAAATTAGTGAGCAATTGTTTGTCTTGTGGGAAAATTGTGTGCGAGCAAGAAGGAGAAGGGCCGTGTAGCTACTGCGGAGCGCTTGTGCTGAAAGAAGGAAGTACATATGCTGGGTTGGAACATGGGTTTACTCCGGTATCTGATGCTGATGTTGCAGCTGAAGCTTACGCAAAAAGGCTTGTGGAGTATGATAGAAACTCGGCTGCACGTACAACTGTGATTGATGACCAGAGTGATTACTATGAAAGTGAGGCTAGTACCTGGCTTTCTGCTGAGGAAAAAGAGCTTTTGAGAAAGAAGCGCGAGGAGATTGAAGAAGCTGAACGAGCTAAGAAGAGCAAAGTGGTCATATCTTTTGATTTAGTTGGGCGTAAGGTACTATTAAACGAAGATGATATCACAGAACTAGACTCAGGGAATAGGATTTTGGGACCATCCGAAACTAAAAACGTGAACAGAATCAAACCAAACCCAACTGCTAAACTCATTCCAATCTTCTTAGATCCGGGACCAACCGAGAAGAAGCCAAACAGCAGTAGCTCCTCTAAGAGAGACAGCAAGAAAAACCGGAATGGATTGTGCTTGGAGATCACGGGACGAGTACAACATGAGAGGAGTGAACTCAAGTACTTAAAATCCGATCCATCCTCAGTAATCGATGGGCTTCATGTAGAAGATGGTGGTGAATGTTCCTTAGATTACGACTGAAAACTTTTCAGAGTTTTTTCTCCAAACCATCGTTGGAGAATAAAACCATTGATGTTTAACTATCTGTCTTTGCGTTTTCCATGAGTGATCTGGAACTAAAGAAATCTATCATTTTAGTTGTTATTTTCAGTTAAAGGATCGAGAATTTCCAACGAGTATTCTGGAACTGAAGAAATCAACCATTTTAGTTGTTATTTTCACTTTAAGGATCTAAAAACCCCTCTAATAGTAGCAAACTAGAGTGGAATGTGAGCTACACAAAAATTTACAGTTCGTTTAGTTACCTAGCTTCGTAGAGTCATTAAGGATCAATACACTTGGAACCAAATCTTCAACAACAAAAGAGAAGGCAGATTGTAAAAATTAGCTCTTGTAATCATATGTTCATACAATGAGTGAGTGATTTAACAAGGCTCCATTCATCTCTCAACTCTAACGATGCTTCAGAGATCAGCTAAACCTTTCAAGTCTTCGACGACGCATCTCATCTAAAGGGAGATCATTAGAAGAAGACTGTGGAGTTGCCTGATTCACTGACCATCCGTTACCTCCTCTAGCCCGCCCCGCACCACACATCTCACATACACTTAGCCAACCAGAATTGTCATATGTACACGAATGACATCTCCAGATACCAGGTCCTGCTAACCCAGTCTGCCCTCTCCCCACTCTTCCTCTCCCTGTAATCCTCCTTCTCCTCGACCTAACCAGACTGTTCAGAAACCTCAAGGGCCAAGTCACCAGTCGGGTGACACCACTAACCACCATGGTCACAGGATCCGAACCCGAGTGAGAACCAGCCTTCAACTTCAGATACAGAATACCAGCAAGAATCCCACCTAAATGCCCAAGAAACGAAGCACTCGGTACAAACATCTGCACAAGAATCAACTCCGCCCAAGCAGCATACCTGGTCGGAACCAAAATCCCATACACACTGGTGTAATCCTCAGCCTGAGAGTTAAGAACAACTTTCAACGCAAACAGAACCCCAGAGAATCCAACAGCGTATTCATGGTAATACGCTCTCTTGTAATCAAACAATACCAGAAGCGATTTAGCTAACAGCAATGTGACTCCCTGAGACATACCAACAAGCGTAAAAACCATGGAAGCAAACTCGCCGCTTCCCATAGCCGTCTCGAGCTTAATACCTTTCCATAGAAGAGACATCATGTTGTATACCAAGTGAGGCTCATTGAGATGGTAGAACGCTGATAGAAAGAAACGTTTCAAGTCCTTGTGCTGTTCAACAAAAAGCCACATCAAGAATGAAGAAATATCAAAATGGTTAGACCAAATTCGACTAAATAAGGTCACGATACTTCCTCGAAGAACAAAATCCCTAATTCTCCAGATTCCACTAAATTCATAAAATCAAAATCGAAACTGTAATCGATTGTTACCTTGAGGATGAGATGAGGATTGAACCAGACTTCACTGATCTCAGGTATAACAGAATCGATAATCGCCGGCCTGAGATAAACGAGAGCGTTCGCCGCCAGTAAACCCGCCGTCACGGGAGGTTTCCACGGTAGTCTACAATACTCCGCGACGGCGCTTAGAGCAAGCAACGGCAACATCCCACCTCCTCTTCTTCTCCCTTCGCCAAAATTCGCCATTTGCTTCCTGATGATTCTTTTCTTCTTCACTAAAATCTCTCTCAGATTCTTATAAGTTATTAAAATGTTTAGTATAATCTCCAGAGTTTATATAGCAAGCTTGGTCTATACGAATAAACATTTTTTCCAGATGCTTCCTTTCACATAACATGTGGGACCCACCATCACATTTTTAATTAATTATGCAAAATTTTACTATCACTTATTAAGACTTAATTCAAATTGAATGTTATTGGAACAAAAAAATGTATACAAACCAAAAACAAAAAGATGATACAACATTATAATTAAGGAGCTCTTCTTTAGTGATTGTTGTTTGTTGTCATCACTCATCAGGTTTAGGCCTAGTGTTAATAAGCATTTTACGAAGCATAGTGTTCTCATTCATCAAAGTTGAGATCTTCTCTTCAAGCTGCTCATTGTTGTTCTGTAACTCATTAGCTCTAAATTCCAAATCACTCACGTACACTTTCTTCCTCTCCCTCGCTTGTTGTGCTGATACTCTGTTCCTCAACAATCTGTAAACAATTTCATCCAAAAATATGATTAGTTTCTTTTGTAACATTTCAATTTTCACAACTTTTAGTAAAAAGGGTCATTGGTAATGTTACCTCTTGAGACTTCTATACTCTTTATCAACTTGGTTTCTTCCACGGCTGCGTTTGGCCGTGGAGTTTCCATTTTGCGACTGTTCAAGCTCCGGTTTATTAACTCCGTCGTCGGCACTGCTGCTTAATACACCAGTGGATCCAGCTGCTTCCATGTCAGGAACCATCAACAACTCCTCATCACTCTCCTCTGTAAATTACACAAATTTCTCAGATTCTCAAGTTTAAGGAAAAAAGACAAACTTTTCATTAAACTGTTGCCTACCAGTTTTGTGTTTCTTGGGGGAAGAAGAAGAGCTCGAGTTCCCATTGGCTCGTTGAAGAGACATCAAATATAGTATTAATATTTGGCTTTTCAGATTTTGATTCAAGACCAAAGTAGAGAGGAGCTTGAAGAGAATATCAACACACCAAAGCAAATTGCTTGGGACCACCCAGAGTNGAGACATCAAATATAGTATTAATATTTGGCTTTTCAGATTTTGATTCAAGACAAAAGTAGAGAGGAGCTTGAAGAGAATATCAACACACCAAAGCAAATTGCTTGGGACCACCCAGAGAATGAAACCCACCAATCAAACACCATATAACTCTGCAATGGAGAAAAGTCTTTCTTTGGCTTGTAAAAGAACACGTAGGTTTATGTAATACCACAAATGCAATAGTTTCAATCCTATGGTTGAAACTCACACAGCATATATAATGTTATGTAATCTTCCTTTTTAATTTTCATACTATACCTTATTGAAAATGTTCTAATTGTTAGTTCTGTTTTTTGCTTTCAAATTTTTTTCTTCCTTTTCATGATTTCTTATGGAAAAAAAGTTATTGACAATATAATTATTGTGTAGAAGAGCAGAACAGCAATACTAGAAATGTGTACTTGCAGACAAAGTCAGAGAACTGTGTGTGTACTTGTTTGCATGGCTACTGTTGGCATGCACAAAGCCATCATGTTTATTCTACCTCGTTTCTCTTCTTTGTTTTTTTTAATTATTATTATTATTCACCAATTAATGGTGATACATTTGTTGATGGGTACACAATAGAGTTGATAGTTGACCAATGAACATATTAGACCATCCTCAGAGGCTTAGAATCATAACAAGTCCAAAGGCTCATCTAATTAGGAGTTTTAAGCTTGGGTTATATGTGTGTGTGCATGCTTGTAATGATACTCAAAGAAGCAAAGACTATATTTCTTCTTTTAACAACCACACATTTATAAATTATATGAAAGACTCCTTTATATTTTTATGATATTAATTTAAATTCTTTGATTTGGATAGTTTCCCATTTCGATTTTTGTATCTTTTAATGATTCTAAATTTTTGTAAACGGGATATACAAACTAATGGTTTGCATTTTATTTTAATGGTATGTGTGTGCATTTCATACAATAATTCCTCCATTTTGCAAAAAATATTGTTTTAATATTTTTTCTTTTGTTACATAAAAAGAATCGTTTTACATTTTCAATGTTTAAAAAAAAAAAAANTATCTTTTAATGATTCTAAATTTTTGTAAACGGGATATACAAACTAATGGTTCGCATTTTATTTTAATGGTATGTGTGTGCATTTCATACAATAATTCCTCCATTTTGCAAAAAATATTGTTTTAATATTTTTTTTTTTGTTACATAAAAAGAATCGTTTTACATTTTCAATGTTTTAAAAAAAAAAAATTTCATTTATCCTTCACCCTTCACCCAAAAGTCAGTTTCTTTGCAATTAAGTTTTTAGTGTTCAATTTGTATAAGCATATACTTTCTTAATCTATGTGAAATTAGTTGAAGTTACACTCTTTATATCAAAGAGAGTAGAAAATGGGTACTTAAAATTATATAAAATAAATAAATAAATGGGTACGAACTAAAACAAAACCAATTAAAAAAACTTGAAATCCTCTTCTCCGTCACTCTAAGAAGATATATATACAAAAAAAAGACCATATATAATGTTGGCACACACACAAAAAAGACCATATATAATCAATTTTCTTGTACTATATTCGATTAGATTCAGGACTATATATGTATTAGACATTAGAAAACCAATGGCATGTCGACCGATCTACATATCTTCCTGGACCCATCACAGACCTTTGTTTGGTACTAGCTCTTTTTACTCGTTTTCATCTTTAAAATGGATCATGACTCATGAGTCTATATATCGTTCGAAGGGACCCCATGCCTTAAAAATCAGCCAAAATCATTTGATGTCACTTTTACACGAAGTACTATCCAAATAATTGGTTTTTATGAGCAGCAGACATTGATCATTTTGTTTCCTGGACTATATAATTTGATCCCATGAAGCTGTTTGCAAAACGTGGAAATATGATTGCATCTTTGTCTATGCATGAACATGCCACGTTAATTTTAGGAGTACATCTCATTATAATGATCTCTCTTGCTATGACTTTTCGGCACACTACTATTGCATGCCTTTCTATACTACTTCAAACAAAACGTTTAATTTAAGATTGTAACTTCTTCACACAAAACAAAATTCGGTGGTACTAATAAGTAATCTAAGAAATCTACAGAACGGGTGGTATATATATACAAGCACAACTCTCAATGAGTAAGGAAAAATATGCATATCAAAATTATTCGTACAACTTTTCATTTACATGAATTATCAAATGACAGGATAATATGTAAAATCGCTTCCCCTCCTCAACACAGTTTCACTAAACAAACATATAACTTTTTGTCATTAAAAACACAAATTCATGTATAAATTGTTGCGTTAACTATGAACTTTGCTATGAATATTTTTTGTAGTGTGTTCGTAACCAACGATCTTGCACATGTCAAGATTAATCAGATTCTGAGAATTATATAATAAATAAATAAATTATCGGATGAACTTCTACCCATTTGAGTTTGTATCAAAGGAATACACTAATTATAGTCACCGGTATTATTGGAGAGTAAAAATGAATCGGAAGAATAAATCATTACAATCTAAGTTTCGAAAGATAAGAAAAAAATAAGGTCATTTTAGTCTGCGTTCAATGGTATTTGTGAAAATTGTTATTACATAAATGATAAAATTGTATCTATATCTCTTAATAGAAAAGAAAACAAATGAAAAACCTCTTTTGAATTAAGAAATATGCAAGCAACTCCTTGTATATATTTTACAATATTTTTTTTGTTTTAAAGATGATCATATACATTAGAGGTGATTATTATATGTGTAAAGAGGATTAGACATTCATCATTAGACTACTAGACATTATAAAGTTAAATATATCGAAATTCTCCCAAGAAGGATCCCTAGAGACCAGACATGCATGTCCAAAGACAGATCGTATAATAGCTCATAGGAGTCTTAACGATCCAACATTCAAGGTAGGCTTTATACCAAAGCAAAATATTAGAATACAGTATTAATTCTGACCATGTTGATTCTAGAATCTAACACTATGATCAATAACAGCCAATGAACATTGTGTCATGTATAGCAATTTATACTTTTTATTTTTCTAGTTATCATAAATGAATTAATGAAATTCTAATTTGAATTTAAAAGAAAAAGATAAAAAAAAAGGTCTCCTAAGAGAGACAATCCAGAAAGCTAAAGAGACATTAACAGGAAACGTATAGTTAAAGCAAAGAACACACTGTCTGCTCAAACAAAAAAAACATACACAAAACTCTTAAAGTCTACTTTATTTATTTATTATTCTCTGCAATTTTTTGCATGGTCTGTAACATTAATGTGTCACACAGAGACAATTGAGTTTTCTTATCAAACAGAAGTATCCACCCAAAGTTCATAGTCTATAGACTCAGTTTTGAATGTAAAGAGAGAGTGAAAGTGATGTGATGCTCTGTTTCTGTTTAAGGGTAGACAAATAAAGCTTTTGGTGCCTCTTATCTCTCCTAATTAAAGATATCTTGAGCAGTTGAGATATTAATATCAAAGCCCCCTTAGCATTTTAACTCCAACATCATTTGGACTCACTTTCCTTGGATTCCTCCTTTTTGTGGAAACTTCGAATCTTACATGTAAACAAATCTCTAAAACCATTACTTTCAAGTTTTACTATTAACAAGCTTGAAAGTTCTAAAACATACTAGTTTAGTATCTAATCGGGTAAGTATCACAGTGGTTATCAATAAATCAATGTGTGTTTATATATAGAAAGGTTGAAAAGTTCATAGTTAATGTAGGGAACCCTTTGTTTTCTTTATATTTATTTATATAATAATAAAAAAGTTGATCAAAATTAGTTTTAAATCAAATCTATGAAAATTGAATCATACCTACTAGTCTCTCTCTTATTGTTTACTAACCAGATAAAGAGAGAAAGAGAGAGACATGAAGACCACTCTCAAAAGATGAAGGTGAGGTTGTAGTAGCTTCAAGGTCTCTCAACAATGGAGTTTTCAAACTCTTGTTCTTCTTATTCCTCATCCTCTGTAGATAGTACTAAGCCTTCTCCATCCGAAGCTTCTGTTAATCTTTCCCTTAGTCTCACCTTTCCTTCCACTTCTCCACCAAGGTCTTTACACATATCACTACTCTGTTTTTTTCCTCTGTTCTTGTCTTTTGTTTCTTGTTTACATTTTGTGTTTTGAATCTTTTTTTTTTGTGTGTAGAGAGACAAGACAAGATTGGCCACCTATTAAACCTCAATTAAGAGATACATTAAAGGGTCGTCGTCCTCTTCATCGTGGTGATGATACATCTCTCTTTGTTAAGGTTTATATGGAAGGTGTCCCCATTGGGAGAAAGCTCGATCTTTGTGCATTCTCAGGCTACGAGAGTCTTTTAGTGAATCTGTCTCATATGTTCCATACTTCAATTATCTGTGAGTAACTTAACAACACAACGTTCTTGAAAAAGTNCATTGGGAGAAAGCTCGATCTTTGTGCATTCTCAGGCTACGAGAGTCTTTTAATGAATCTGTCTCATATGTTCCATACTTCAATTATCTGTGAGTAACTTAACAACACAACGTTCTTGAAAAAGTTAGAATACTTTGNGAAAAAGTTAGAATATTTAGACATTGTTGTTGGCTCTCTAACAGGTGGTAATCGAGACAAAAGAAACCATGTTTTGACATATCAAGACAAAGATGGAGACTGGATGATGGTTGGAGATATTCCATGGGAGTATGAATCTTTCTTGAATCATTTCATATTAGTTTTTTTTGCTACTTATATATGATTTAACTCAATCTTTTTTTGTTTTCAGTATGTTTCTTGAAACCGTGAGAAGACTAAAGATCACAAGACCAGAGAGGTGTTAAAACCGTAGAGATCGATTTAGGAATCGATGAAGAGCCGTGGCACGGGACAGAGTTCTTGATGGATAATTGATGATGCATATTTATTTATTTGACACATTTGAGTGTGTTTTTAGTAAATAAATCACAGTATTCGAGACCTAGTTCCATTTGTTCTGAATAATCGAACAATTTTTTGACATGTTTGTAATCGTGTTCCTTCGAATGTATACATGACGACGATGAAGAAATCACTAACGTTACTGGAGTGCACGAACATGATTCTCTTTGAAATGTGCCGGCTCGGCTTTCTCGTTAATCAATAGTATAATTCATTTGATATTTAGAATTTTAATGATGAAGCCCACTTAAAGCCCATTAAATGCTGATTAGAAACCCCCAAGCATAACAAGTCAGCAAAATAGTGGATAATTTGAAATCTCTAACCCTTGCTCTCCAAAGTCCAAAGTACTCACAAGTTCTGAAAGATATCAAATTTATCCAATACCAATCGATGATTCGCGCTTCGTGTAGAAGTTTATATGTTGTGATTCCTATCATCATAACTTGTTATTGTTTTGGATTATCATCACCTGGNAACCCTTGCTCTCCAAAGTCCAAAGTACTCACAAGTTCTGAAAGATATCAAATTTATCCAATACCAATCGATGATTCGCGCTTCGTGTAGAAGTTTATATGTTGTGATTCCTATCATCATAACTTGTTATTGTTTTGGATTATCATCACCTGGTTCCCGATAAATCCATCAAATTTTTTAAAACTTCTATAATTGTCCTTTCAACTTAAACATATATTCGTCCTACATATCCAAACACCGATTGGTAGTCATCAAAATAAAATATTTGTACCATTTTCTGATTTTCGTACTTAGCTAATGGTTTTCCGTATAATATGAGTGTAGCAAAAATTTTAGAATGTTTCAACCATTTATACTCTAGAAAATCATATTGAACATGTTATTGTTCCGGGTTACCATTGTCCACCTTTCATTTCATTCTCACAAATCACACTTTTTAAGTTCCTTAAGACTTCCTCAAGCTTCCTTCAGTTTTAATGTTTTTTCATACATGTTTAAACGTCGATTTTTGTGTTCTCTCATAAATCATTTTGAAATATTCATGAAAATCATAAAAGTGTGTCCTAAACAATGACTAACCAATTAATTTTGTTATATTTTTACTATATAATTTTTTTAAAGAAAATCAAACTAAAAGTGATTAGGGAAAAATATTTGTATATTTTTAATCAATATTTTTTTTAAAGTTTGATAACATATATAGTTTTATGTTATTCATAAGAAAGGATATATAACACCTTACAAAATATCTTTTCAAATTGTTTTTAAGATCCAGTAACATAGATTTGTTAAATAAAAAAGTAATGACTCAATTATTTTTTAATGGTAATCGGATTTAAATTAATTAAATAAACTAAAAAAAATGTGGAACCGACAAGTAAGCAATAAAAAGGCCAAAAAGTTTTATGTTTGATGAATTTTCTGAAGTAATCATTTTAAAAAAAGATTATTTGTGTAGCAAAACATTAAGCAAACTCCGCCATATTCTCGGTATTATTTCATCTCCCCATACTAGAAGTGTTTTGATCCTCCAAATTTCTATTACCATCAAGAGCGAGGTTTGCCATGAATTTATATCACCAGATGATGTACTGGAAGATGGAAGGCAATTGTTTTTTTTTCGTTTTTTCGTCTGGATATTATTAAAAGAAAAACACAAAGTATATATACAACAATATATATTATTGTTACTTTAATATATANNNNATATATAGAGGATATTTTGTTTTATTTTACTATGTTTTGCTTATAGTTTTCATATGTTTTGCTCTTATATCTTGCTTATTTCTTGCTTTATTTTGTCTTTTGTTTTTGTCGATTTAACAAAAAATTACCGTGATAATAATGTATTAACTGCATCAAATTATTCAATAGTTTCACGAGCATTTGGTTCACGTAAATATTAATATATTAAAATTTTGACCCACCTTAGATGGTTCAGATTTTTTT
>OVAP01001540.1:0-23287 GCA_900406295.1 Aurinia saxatilis | reverse complement strand
CATTGATATTGCTGAGAAGTGTTCTTAAACCCCTGTAGTTCTTTATTTTCGGTTTTGTATTGAAGCATTATTCAGTTTTTAAGTTTTGATTCATGTGTCTCTCTATTTACATTGCTATATTGTCTTCATAATGATGTGTGAGTAGTTAGGTTGTTAGATTTAGGGGAATCATGGTTAGATAGGTTTTTAGCTGGATGAAAATAGGTTAGTCATTAGAANGCCCATTTAGGAGAGCAAAATGTCCTTCGCCAACGAGAGTTGATGCTAAGGCATTTTGTGAACTTATTAAATCAGTACTAGAAATGCTCTCTAGGTTAGTTAAACCCAAATGAGAGTTTAGGTGTTTATTTTGCTAAGAGAAGTAATTGGTACCACGAAGGTGGACCAATTTAGAACTTTGTTTAAGTTGAAGTTTGAGTTGTTTAGAACCTGAATAGTCATCCAGTTAATTCATTTGTCTGCCATTGATGTCCCCTAAGTCTAGCATTTTATCCCCATTGAATTTAAACAAGTAGTAATTTAGTAAAACAGAAAAAAAAACCCATTGCATTCGATTTAGCTTTGATAAGATAGTTTAGCAAGACATAGTGTAGAAGCTGGAACTTGTGGATTTGATCCTTAACTACTGCATTGATACATTGTAGTTGTCCAGGTCTTAATTAGTAAAAAGTACAACTTATTATCGATACATCCCACGTCTCTTCCGATCACGTGGGTCGCGAGTTACATCGCAACGTAACTCATGGGCCACAACTCGGTACGTAGGTCGCGAGCTGCATCGTAACGTAACTCGTGAGCCACGATTCTCTTAGCATCCGCGGGCCACAACTCCTTCGACAACGTACCTCGACACGTGTCGCAGACAGGTAACCATGCACGGCCCGCGGAATTGTTTCCATACGAACTTTGCGACTCAAGTCATCCTATGGGTTCCGATTGATCAACGTTTACGACCATCGACAATCGGAAGTACTTACGAAGAACATTTCATATCCGTGATCACACTCTTTTTCCCTCGGTAAGGTCTTTTCCCACGTGGTTTTCCTTACCAAGGTTTTTAACGAGGTGGTCATCGGAACACATACGACTCACGAGATTATCGGACAATCTCATGGGCCCAGAAACACTCCTAGCTAGCCAAACGGGCCAGTTCCGTAATGTGGGCCCGTTTCCGTCTTTCATCAAGAATATAGCCCTACAAAGTGATCCGAGCGCCGTCAAAGAAGAAGGTTCGGGAACGAGTATATTCAGCACGTATTGGAGAAAAGGAACTATATCGGAGGAAAAGGAAAGACGGCCCACAAGGAGCTTGGATCCCAAGATGGTTTAGCTAGCAGTATGTATAGGATCTAAGGTCGTAGGTCTTAGATCATTCTCTCATATCTCAAAATCTCAGAGCAGCTTGTAATCTTTGAGAGTTCTATCAATAAAACGACCCCACATCTTTCATCTTTTCCATTGCTTTTTGTTTTCTTACTTTCGAGCGGTTCACAGAGTTGTAGTCGACGATCCCTAAACGTTTCCTAGACAAGTTTTGGTTGTGTGAATTTTCGCCCACACAAATAACTATTAATAAAAGATGTTGGAAAGGGTTTTAAAACAATAAAAAAAATATAGGCCTTGGGTAATTCTATGGATAATCTGAAATCCAAAGATAAAATAATATTAAGAGGATAATTAAGATTTGTCCTATAACATGAATCACTAATGTTAAATCAACCAACATTCGTTGCCGAGTTTGCCTATGTCTAAATCCTAGAATCCCAAATTTCTTTGCAAATTCTATAAATAAAGACAAGCATTAATCATAAGTTCAATTGGTTCACAAAATCCTTAAACCAAATTTCTTTGCAGATAAGTATTTTGCTCATCTAAAATAATTCCAGCAATTAATTATGTTTTTGCATCAATTAATTAATATATAATCTAATTCAAAGTGGACAATCAATGAACTACTACTAAGCACAATTTTAGATGAAGAACTATATATGATTCCTCTAATAATTATTATGAACTATCAATCCATCATAAACCCTAGAATTACCCTAAGCCTAACAAGCAAACTACTCACACATACTAATTGAAACAATCAACATGATTAAAGAAGTATGCATGAAAAGAGATATTCAATAAGTAAGCATAGAATTTGACACTACAGAAATACTACAACTGGTGGAGCAAGAGAACACGGCGTGGCTAGGTGCCAAAGTGTTCCAAACTATGGAAGAATCTGAGGTAATGGACGGGGAACCCCGCGGGCCAGGCACGTACTGTCAAGTGGATGGCTAGTGGAGGAGTTCGTCACCGACCTCGGGACTGGGATGGACTTATGGTCAGGGCGATTGGATTATTTTATTGGGTGGTAAAGGAATACAAAGAATTCTATCTCCATTGCATTCCGAGTATGAGGCCTCATTTTGGCGATGCAAATCCTCTTGGAACACAACTTACCGTGCTCCAACTTCCAGACCGACTGCTTGGAGCTGCTTAATATTACTCAAGCTCCGCAAGATTGGCCAGCTTTTGATATTCTACTAGATGTATTTAGTGAGCTTAAAGGGCGGCTTCCTTCCTTCTCACTGACCTATAATCGACGGACAACAAACACAAAGGTGGACTGTCTAACTCGTTCGGCACGCATACGATCTATAGAATTTGATTATTTAAAAAATTACCCACCTTCGTGGGCGCCCAATTTTCCTGGGTTTTAATCTATTAATGTGTGGTTGCTAAAAAAAACTATAAAAAAAACAAAGTTTTTATGTTTTGGGTCTTATGTGGACTTTTCTTAACTTCTGGGGCGGTTTGTGCAATAAAAGAAAATTTCCTTTGCTGTTTTTGAAGGGATGTCGCTCGACACTCTTTTGGGTGTCGTTCAACACCCTAGCAAATCCTCGCCTTCCTCTGTTTGCTAGCCAGAACGACATGTCTTTACTAAAACTGTCATATCTCTTCAACCGTGAATCGAATTGAGTTGAAACCCCCACCAAAGTGAATCTAACTCAATTTCCTATCTTGTGTCAAAATATGAGATAAAAAATCCAAAGGAAGGACCTCCGTCGCATATGATCTTTGAAGCCCTTCAGACTAGTTTTGCATCATCATTTCGGCAGTTTGCTTCCAAAATGTCCAAAACACTCTAGAATGCTCTAAAATCACCAAATGTGTGCTTTAACCTATAAATACTAATAAAGATTAGAAAACGCCTAAAAGACTCGATATAACACTTTATATTGTGGGTAACAACCATAAAACCATGATATATCACCTTTCCCAAGGTATAAGGTGTACAAAGCAAAACATAAGTCAAGTTCAAACAAGTATTCCATCATAACCCAATCCCTTGGTGTTAAGAGTAAAATGACAAGGATCTAGTCCCAAATGATCCCTCAAAAGATACTAGCATTAACAAGCAATGACTAAATGTTTAAGGAAATAAAGCATTCAAAGCAATCTTGTTTAATCAAGCAATTCATTAAACACCTTGTGTGTGGAAGCTTATGATCTATTCTCTATTGATCCCTCAAAAAGAGATAGCATTAATGAGCAACACAAGATAAATCTTGGTCATTCAAGCATTCCAACAAACAAGGTGTGATGAAGCCTAAAATCTATTCTCCAGTGATCCCTCATAAAAAGATAGCATTAATAAAACAAGATGCAAAGGTAAATCAAGGAGAGATAAGTATCAAGTTCATTCAAGTATTTCATCAAACACCTTGTGTGTGATGAAGCCTAAGATATATTTTCCATGATCCCTCATAGGAAAATAGCATTAATGATCACAAGATACTAGCAATCTTTGAAGACTAAATCTAATCCACAAGATTTACACTAATCAACCAATAATCTACCAAAACACAAAAGCCAATTGAGGAGACTACTACCACAAGATCCATTGAAATTACGATAAAAGAAATCATAATCAATGATAAAGAAGATGAGATTAAGGTTTTCCTAAACACAATAATCAAAATCCTCAATTTTAAAATCTAGATCCAAAAGGATTACAAAGAGAGTTTCTTGGTGTTTTTCTATCAAGGAGATAATGAAAAGTGATGCTTATCCTTACAAAATGACAATGTATTTAAAATATAAGATCAGATTGGTCAAAGGGAATTAGGATAAGGTCAACAAGGAAAAGTAAGGAGAATTTTGACCATGAGATCGGGTACTGAGATCGAGTAGTACTCGATCTCCTGGTACAGGAAAATGATGTTTTGTGTCATCCAGAACGGGTACACCAGATCGGGTACCACCCGTTCTAGTGAGACTTTTCTTCATTCCATCTTGTTTCTTCACTCTTTGCTTTAATTCCTTGCTCACTTGCTCATCCATTTGCTCCTTAAGCTTCATCCAAGCATCCTCCATGTCCATTTAGCTCCAAAAGTCCCTAAAACATGCAAATATGCAATGCAAATGCAAGAATGCAAGACAAAGTCCTAAATGCAAGCTAAAATGTACAATGTGGATGAATATGCAACAAATTAACATAAATGAATAACAAATGAGATTAAAAGACATGAAAATAGTGGGTGAAAACATGCATAAAACACTATACATCCTTTATTCAAGCAATTATTAACACTTCCATGTATAATAATTAACATAGGATCTAGTACAAGGTTACTAATCTATGAACTAGCATTGCGCACAATCTAGGGTGTAACCTAATTTAGACTTATGTTTCAAATCAAATGGTTTCTTCATAAAAAGCACCGAAAATCCATATCGAAAAGCGGTAAAATATCACCCCTATCATACTCCCACCACAACTCTCCCAACTGGTCCAAAAAAATCTCAGTCTGCAAATGCTCTAACTGCACCAAAATCTGACTCTCTACATTCATTAAGTTGGTGTGTGTGCTTTCTTATCAGAGAATATCAGCTAGGTAAGACAGGCTAGGTTTGTAATGTAAGGAGGCTAATATTTAGAGGTGTGGCTAATGTGTTTAAGGGTTGCCGTACTCAAGAGAAACGCGATATGTTTACAAAACGGCAAGAGAGATCGGACTGCTTGATGGCACAGCTCCCCAGTCACTCTCTTCTTAACTCGGCTTGTTCCTCCCCCAGACTTAGATTCTTTTATGGGAATCTAAAGTCTCTCCGGACTCCTTTGAATGTTTTTCACCTCTTTTCACCTTTGATCCCTGGCCTTTTTGCTAAACAAGCATGGACCATAAAGCTTAGATTTTTTATTTTATTTTTAATCCTAAAGCTTTCATCATATACAGGCACGAATTTTACCTTAATTTTGATGAAGTTTCACCAAACAAAATCAGCTTTGAAACCTTTTCTTTTGAACTCCCATGCATGTATTAAGATCGTAGCATGCTTTTCGCCAGTCTTCACGAGTGATTGGAAAACTGCGATGGTCTCATCTCTCCTGCCGTTTTACACATACTGCATATAAGACATGAAAGAAAAAGAGACTGCAGGGGGTTTGAAAAGAGGTTAGACCGAAAATCCATATCGAAAATCGGTAAAATATCACCCTTATCCGAAGGGTTGGGGTCGACATTTTTTGTTAGTTTAGGTGGTGTAATACCTTATGATGTGATTCAAGCTGGTAGGTCAGGGTCCCTTTCCTTCAGGTACTTCACAAACAAGTCCATTTGGAGGTTGTTCTGTTTAGTTTGTTCCTGATATATCCTTGTTTTTACCGGTTTTTATAATAACATTACATATAGCCTAAGAGTCTTTGTTGATTTTCAGGAACAAGCTAACCGGTTTTCACAAACAAGTCCATTTGGAGTCTTTGTTGATTTTCAATATTCAAAAGACAGACCTAATGCCTAAGAGCATCTCCAATGTATTTTTCTATTTTCTACTCCAAAATAGAGTAACTCCAAAATGGAGATGGATTCTTCTCCAATGTACCACTCAATTTTTTACTCTAAAAGGAATATTATGAGTATATTCTCAATTTTTTTTATTTTTTTAATAATTACTATTAGTACAGGTTATCAATAATATTTACGAATTGACCTCATTCATTTTTTTTATTAATAAAAGTCATTGTTACGTATTTTATGTATTTTTAATAAACTAATGGTGATCATTAAAAAATAATGTAATGTTGATCATAAAAAAAATATACGGAAAAATACCAATTTAAAATTATAATAGTATGATAGTGCATCAAATAAAATTATTTAAATTTTGAATCATTTTATAAATTAAGAAGTTCATCTCTAAAATAGAGGAATTCTATTTTTTCCTCTAAATTTAGAAAAAAAGATAGAGATCTCTATTTTCGAGTTGAAAATAGAGTAAGATTGGAGGTAATTTTATTTCAAAATAGAATTCATAATAAAATTTAGAGTAGAGTTAAAGATGCTGTAATAGTTGACCGTATAATTCATAGTTTCCTTTATTATATTTACGTATTTCACCACTAAGGTTGTTAAATTTTGACGATTCATTCGTGGCTAAGTTAACGGACTGTACTAAAGGAAGATGTGTAATAAGTTCTTTTTCTTGTTTCTTTTTTTTTTGTCTGGTGATGTAATAAGTTATTTGGAAAGAAAATAGCAGACAAAAGTAAAAACAAATTAAACATCAGTAGCAAGACAACGGACAAATCTTCCGTTCCGTAATAAAAAACAGAACACAACAATCACTTCTACGTTACAACGTCTGATGATTTTAAGTATTGCACCAAATAGAGAGACATTTTACGCAGAGAGCAAGATCTAAAGGTTTTTTTTTAACTAGACATCATCACATTGTCAATCGATTGAAGAGCTTGGTTTGCAAAAAACCTAACATCAACGTCCGGATCCTCGCTTAGCTCCACAAGCCCAGGACGAATCGTCTTTTCCACAACCTTTTTTAACACCAAAACAAAACAGTTGTTTCATAACGAAGATGTACTCTTCAGCAAACCAATTAATTTGATATATACTTACCGATTGATCGACTATTGGGATGAGGGATTGAAGCACTTTAGCTACGTTGAATTTGATATTTGGAACTCTGTAATAATTAAACACTTGTTTATACAAGTTTGACGTAAAAGATTTTGAGTCTTAGCTATTTTACAGTGAGAACTTGCCTGTCTTTAGATGCAGTCATCACTACGGGCAAGAGCTTCGAGCATGTGATCTCTGATCCCATCACTGGTGCAAGAAGAGACACCGCACGCAAAATGGTCATACGGTACAGGTAGTGAGGGTTGCTAATCATCTCGAGAACCTGCAGATTAACAGATGCCGGATCCTTAACTCTAACAAGATAAACACTGATCTTATTTCTTTTTGTAAGTTGCTAAGACTCTAGACAAACCTGAGGAACTATATGTTGCATTGCCCATTCAGGACCAAATTCCTCAGCAAGCCGCTTGAGATTGTTTGCAGCAGCATCGCGGATTGAGTGAACCTGAAAAGAGGCCAGTACTTCAATACTTACAAAACAAAAGGGTTTGCTTATCAATATAATCTTTCTAAATGAAATTAGCAAAACCTTGTCTTGTAACCATTGCATACAGAGAGCGCCAAGCTTATCGTCAAAGAAGCCAACACCCAACTGACTTGCCAACAAAGGGATATACTCAATTATAGCAAGTCTTACTCTCCAGTGTCTATCTTCAGCAAGTTCTACTATAGCTGGCAACAGGGATTGTGATAGTAGATCTATACCAATAACCTTGCAAACATAAAAATATTGGAATTATCAGCTAAAAATGAATTGGCAAAAAAGGTTGAAGTCAAGCCGAAAAAGTAACATTGATCTTTGTGAAACCATTGGTATAAAAATAAAAATTGGGAAAATTGGTCATAGCAAACCTGATTCACTTGGTCGAGCTTGCTGATGATGTTCAAGCGTACATCCGGAAACTCATCTTTCAACAGAGAAAGGAAGATCGGAAGGAGATGCTCAATTGTTGCATCCTGCAATGAAAAATCAAATGTAAAGTTGAATTTGCAAGACTGCAACATACATATAAAATATCTTGAACAATCCCCTTCAATTTAATAATTAATAATGGTCATGATTTAAGCAATCACTTCGATTTAGTACAATTGATCACATTTATGTCGTTATGGACCCTTTTCAGAACCAAAAAGCTTAAATATTATGAACATCTCCCATCACTGTGGAGTCAATACATCTAACTTTGCAAACTCTCTTACCTTACCCAAGACTGGAGCCATTCCCATTATAACTGAAGCCAACGCAGATCTGACGTGCTGAGAAGAGTCTGATGATAGCTCCTACAGGTAAAACTCAAAGAAATTATCAGTAATAAGCCGTCGTCTACGACATAGATTCACTAAAAGGAATTTGAAAAACAACGAGATTTTCTTAAGCATGTACCTTTACACAGGGGAGAATGTGCTGAATCGCAAGTTCAGGATTAAGAATCCGACAGAACTTCGTAACTTTTCCAGCAGCTGCTATGCGTACTTCAGCCTCATTGTCACGAAGTAGACGCACATAAGCAGGCACAAGGTCCGTCCTTCATATGGAGGCACAATAAAAAGTATCAGCAAGATGGATCAATAACATTGAACTTCTAAATAACTCATACCTTTGAAGTAGCAATCTTAAGTTTGATATAGAAATGCATATAAGGGCGTTTTAATAAAAACATTCTGATCAGGTCTAACCAAAACTTTCTTACCTAGTAGGCTCTGGTCCTACAGCTTCACAAAGCTCATAGAGCTGATTTGCAACCATATAACGCACACGCCAGGACTTATCCTACTCAGAAACAAAGTACCCACATTAAGCATCTCATAACTGTTTTTCTTTCAACATCAGGAGAAAGAGCCAATATTTATACACATAGTCACCTGAGAGAAATTAACAATCACGGGAAGGATGTGTTGAACACAGTCCTGGGGCTCCAACAACTTCCCAAGAGCAGCACAACCCTCAACGGCCAATAATCTAACAGAATCTTGATCTGAAATGGAAGCCAAGATGGAATTAAAGAAACGTAAGATGCATATAAAGTAAGATCGTTAGAATGATGTAAGGACAATTATATTCCTGTTTTACTTCAGCTAGTGCTCAGTGCTTACTGCATTATTGACTGCTGGCTATTACTTTTTTATTACAGAACATGCTTGACAAGAAAAATGACAGAGTAACCATATCACGTAAGAATATACCATCTTGAGTAAGATCCTCAAACATGGACATAATGTCTGTCTTCAAATGTGCTGATTCAATTGTAGCTGCAAACTTCCCCAGATTGGTTGCTGCAGCTCTCCGCACCATTGGCATATCATCTTGACAAAGCTGGCTATATGTTGATCTTAACTCGTTCTTCAAAGCATCTGGGGCACTTGGGTATGCAATATGGAATACCCCACAAGCTGATACTCTAGCTGTGAACCACTCACCAGCTGCAAGTCGCTGTCAAAAATGGAGGGGATCTTCAGTAATTCCTTACTACAATGATACCTTATGCAAAGCATTTTAGCATAAACAATTTAAATGAGCCGGTTTCCACAAATATGAACAATCATAGACACAACCACAAACTAGGATGACTAGATATGAGTTATAATAAACACAACATATTAGGCCAAAACTCTATGATGAATCTCACCTACATCAACCAGTATTGTAAGCTCTTTAACCTTGGAGTTTCTAAATTTCGTAGATACAAAAGAGAAAGACTGACCAAGGGGGGAGAAGAAATCACCAATACCAAAACATTGGGAAACTATAGACAGGGAAATGAGTTTTTCACGGTTTACAGTAAATTTCACAAGTCGAATTAAGCCACTCGAAAAACATCAAAGGTTAAGTATGAGACTGGTGAATATAGTAAAAGTATGAATTGTGCTCCTCGTCTAACCTTAACCAATGGAATGAAATGATCGACCAAGTCACTCTCCCTCATCTGCGAACCAACTCTGCAAAGCGACTCTACAGCTTTCTCCCTCACACAAGTTTCTTCAACTGTTGAGAGAGTTTCGAGGGGTGGAAGCAGAACATGTGCATGCTCAACGCCTCCAACATAAGGAATAAAAACTCCCAGTTCTTCAGCCATTGCCAGTAGCACCTCATCATCATCGTCGTTGTTTTCATTAAGAAAAGGGATCAACTCCTTTCTGGTCCTCTCCTCTCCAAGAGCACGAGCAATTGTAGAAAGCCGTCTAATGGAGTTCAATCTAAGCTGAATATCATCGTTCTTTAGCTCATCTATAAGCACAGCAATAGGGTACAGCGGCTCATCGGTCATAGACATCCTGTCCAAACTCAATTCCCACCTTCAACAACCCCTATACAAACAAAGAAGCACAGAAAATCACAAAAAAAATGGATAAGATAATAACCATAAATATTCGGATTATGACACTTACACAAGCAATAGTTCAAACAGCTGTAGGGAGCAATCTATATAAAACAAGCCCCCAAGATTGAGTAAAATTCAGGGTTATGCCACCCAATTTCCCCAAAAATTCAATGAGAGATCGCACAAGACAATACTAAATCAATTTCGGACACTGAATATGATCCAGAAGTAAACAAGGGAAAAACCTAACCCAGATCTCAGTAGAAAAGTACAAATTCTTAAGGTATCACAAATGACGCGA
Organism: Aurinia saxatilis; assembly: GCA_900406295.1. Lineage (NCBI taxonomy): Eukaryota > Viridiplantae > Streptophyta > Magnoliopsida > Brassicales > Brassicaceae > Aurinia > Aurinia saxatilis. The sequence continues at coordinate 12,731 of OVAP01001540.1, read as the reverse complement.
ATATATTACTTTTCTACCAAACAAGTCGCAGTAATCTCAAAAAATAAACACCTAGATAAAGAATAATTAAAATTGGCTCCTTCATGTTTCATTTCAATAGAGATACGGCTCAATTTAATACCGACCTAGAGAGTACTAACTTCCATTTAGTAAGAAAGAGATCGAAGATCTAAGAATGAATCCGGATTCTCCTAGAAGTCTGAAATTCCTTCGAAATGATCAAGATTTTACCAATTGTGGCGCCTTCACAGAGGCTGTTGCAAATTCTTCGAGCGATCTACCGATCAAGAAGCACCAGACCAGGGAGGAGGAAGAGGGAGAGAGAGAGATTTTTCCCGAAGCTTTTTCCTAGCAACTAGCCTCTTGAAGCGTTCACTGAACTGGGCCTTGAAAGAAAGAATATTGATTTTAAATGGGCTTATGTACGGTCCACTAGACCTTTTTCCGTCCGTTTTCTTTTTGAAAAAACATCTGGGAAAAAGATTCTAAAAGGGGTGGAACATCAAAAACCTTGGTACAAATTTACAGATCTCAAGTCTTTGCCAGAACATATACTGCTGCATTGACAAAATTGTGTAGTTTCAAATTATCCATCTCGGACCACCCAAATAACCAATCGTGAATTCACAAAAACCGAAGAACACATAGGAAACCTAGAACTTCGGCTTGCAAAACAGAGTTCACACACATTGCGTAACACAACAAAAGGAAATGGGTCCCATTTCTTCTTTGTTTCATCCCTCAAATGATTAAAGTACTTAACCCATGTGTTGAGCACCATGAAATTAAAAGTTGTATTTGAACAACAACTTCACTTCGCAATCCTGTTTCTTTATTCACTCCATATCTTCTTTCTTACAATAAAACAGGCGGGAATCTGATATAAAAACAAATATCTATTATACATATGATATGTGTGCAGTGTGTCCCAGTTGACTAATTAATAAGATTCATCGTCAAGATTGAGAAACAAAAGATATGCAAGCAAACCAAAAACAGGAACAAACCTAAGATATCTCAACAACTCAATCTTGCTCTTTTTCACGTTTTGCAGGTTGTCACCAATCAACCATGGCTGAAAGATTGTGTACAGACATACATCCCATATAAAGGCGTACGCTAGTCTCTCCGATCCCAAATAACCAATCAGATACTGCCATCTGTCCACTATTCCACCGAAACCTCCATCTGTTCGACCGTAGAGAGACCATAACGTTGATATCAGACAAACGGTAACTCCGGTCAGACCAACTATCGGCCCACCTTTGGTCATTGCTTCGCCAAGTCGAGACCTTTTGCTTGGTTCAGCTTTTGGGTCCGCTTCCTTGAGCCGTAAAGCCATGTATGGGATAAGAAACGCTATTTGCATCACGAAAGAACGGATGATCTAGATTAGAGGTTTGGTTTTGGAGAAAACGGAGCTTGTTGGATCAGTAAATCACAAGTGTAAGTAATAAGTGAATTTAGTTACTGTTTGTGAGGAACATCATGAGACCCCATAAGACATCAAGAGAGCTTTTGTATCGATCTCTCTTTCGGTCTGTGTATAGCAGTGGAGCAAACATGAGTGTCCAAGCTATTACAAAGTTGAATAATCCTTCAGCCATCTGGTGATTTTTTGCACACACATTTTCATTAGGATGACATACTTTAACTAATCCAGTAAAAGCTGTTCAACTTAATGTTACTTACCGGGTGAAGAACAGGAGCTTCTAAAAAATGAATACCAACTGTCCTGCCAGAAAGCCCGGAGCAAGAAATTCTCATCAGATGTGAAAACGAAATTGGTATAAATGATAAGAGAAATGTAGAATCTTAAGATGAACATACCGAAATTTGTAAGAGGCAAGATGAAGAAGAAATTTAGTGAAAGTCCCAAAAGAGAACTCACCGTCTCGGAACTAATTGCCCAAACAGGATCTCCCTGTTCATCAAAAAGACTTTTACTGATTAAAAAGATGCAAAACTAGTAGAAGAAAGCAAGAAATATTTTCCATTCTGAATACAAATCGTAGACACTGAAGAGTTCTAATCGTAAACTATCTACAATTACTATCAAGATTCCAGGAACTATGAATTAGAGTGGAATTACGCACAGGAGCATAAGGGAGAAGAAAAAGCCATAGTATGTACACAGCTTCAGTAGTCCACAGAAGATACCGAAAGATTCTCCGTATAGAATCATCTTCCACCTCGACCGTCCCCGTCTCTGGTTTCCGGCGAGCCAAGCATAAGAAGGCTCTGTCCCGTGTTCGTATCTTGAAGCGATTCATTGTCTGCCATGGACTGCACCTGTCGACTGTCGAAATTTCGGTACTTCGGCGAAAATGGCGGCGGAATGGGAGCGAATTTGTGTGACGGAGATATGTCACCGACGGTGAGGTTATCAGAAGCATCGTCGTCCTTTCCCTGCATTATCCAATCTCCATTCGTTGTCTATGAGAGAGCACTTGGTCGAAACGGCAAGATTGACTGGGCTTTTAGGTTTCATTTAGGCGGCCTAAATGAAACCTAAAAGCCTATTGGTTTTTTTTTTTTTTTTTTTTNCCTAAAAGCCTTTTGGTTTTTTTTTTTTTTTTTTTTGTCAACTGAGATTATTATTAACGAAGGGGTTTGGGCTAGTCCAATACAACAGATAAATACAACTTTAAATGAAATAATATAGCCCGAGAAAAGATTAAGCTTTGTAACCCATAAACGATACATTACAATTGCAAATAACTGAGATCAGAGCTATGTGGCAATTTTGATTGTACAAAAACAATCTTCTTTGAGAAGCTTTGCCGACACCATCCCAACTACCACTTCTTCCTTTTGTAGTCGCCGGAAAAATCCTATAGTCACTTTGTAATAAAAACGGATTTGATTTGTTTCAAAAGTCTCGATGGAGGATTTGGCTGTGCTAAAATCAACTTGAACATTTATTCTAATAATACTTTAACCTATAACAAAGGGAAGTTATACAATTGTTAGAATAAAGAACAAGCTAAACATGGCTACGGATTTAATACACCGGAATTTAAATTCCCCCACCTATATTGAGAAGCTTATGGATAAACAAAAGGGAAGAACAAAACCGACCAAAGTCGGAGAGACAAAACCGACAGACGCCGGATTTTATACCGGGATAACACCGGAATTAACAGATCCGAAAATATCGGAAAAAATCGGTACAACAAAACAAAAACCCAATCTATAACGGGATTTATTATCGGACAAAGCCGAATCTGAGACCACATAGATTAGAGGTAAAAGAAAAGAAAAGGAAATCTAAAACTTAAGTATATACATGCACAGCGCCGGTGAAACCACCGGACGCCGACAAGAGTTTTGATCGGATCATAGATCTGTTTTTTTGGAGAGTTTAGAGAGAGAAAATGAAAAAGAGAGAAAGGGTTGAAAGAATGATTTCGGGCTCGATTAGGCCTATTGGTTTAGGCTAGGAGTGGACATAATTCCCGTCCCGTCCCATCCGGTCCCATTCCCGCTTCCGAATTCCCGTCTCGTATGGAAATGAGAATTAATCTTTAGGGGACAAGTTTCTTATTTCCGTAGGAAGAGAGAACGGGACGAATTCCCGTTTGGGACAATATATACTACGGATGTATATATTATATATAATATAATATGTAGATTATATATCTAATATATAATAAAACTATATAAAAAATAACTAAATATACATTTTTGAAACTCTCATTTCATTTTTTAGTTAATAAAAATTGCTGTTAATCTTTTATTTAATTTGACATGTATAATATATGAAGATTTCATAAAAATAATTGTATTGAGTGATATTTGTAAATATTTTATTACATTGTTTCAAATATAATGTTATAATAGATATATTTACTTGTTTAAACATGAATAAATTTTATTTTTGATTTAAATTGAAATACATGTTTTTTTTAATATGGGAATTCCCGGTCCCGTTCCGACCTATCCCGTCCCATCCCGTTCCCGTCTCGTATGAAATATGGGACACAAAAAGGACACATATTTTTGTCCCCGAATTCTCGTCATGTTCCCTTTCCCGCAAAATCTCGTCCCGAGTTCCGTTTGCCCACCCCTAGTTTAGGCCAAGGGCTCTTAATCATTTTTGTAACATGCCCAAATACTACTTATATCGTCTGTTAATGTTGTGGCCCTTGTACTCTCAAAATTTCATTGACTGGCCACGTTCGTTTTACAGTCGCAGTTGCAATCCAGGACTGCAACTCCTAATTGTGATTTATTGTTTCTTTGGATTGGCTCCGAAATTGTTCTTCTTTTTTTTTTAACGGCTTATTTTATTAATTTCATATCCATATTACAAAGTCCGTATACAGAAATATTGGAAAACAAATTATTACATAAGCATATATATGCACCATATACTGAATAAAATACAATAAAAGAAGTGAATTTGACGATGCTTTCCGTAGACAAGCCTTACTCGCTAACATATTTCGAAATCCGTTATTATCCTTCAATGTATTCGATCTTACTTTGATGCGATGTATAGGTAGCATCTCATGGCTAAACCTCCAAATTACACATCGCATGACAAAACCTGATGTTTTCATGAACCATTCTGAAAATTGGACAATCTGATACTAACACTTCCGTATCAATATCCTTTTAACAATTGTTGACTTTGATTTTCTTCCATAAATTAACTTGACACACCCTTTCGCAATGAAGTCATCATTAACATACCGGCTCCATGGTGGTTTCCAGTGGGGTCGTTGTTTCGATAACAAATCCATTAAGATTTGTACAAACCAACGGTGGTGATCCATACAATTATGATAACCACCGGAAATTAACCCATCACATACTACAAAAATGAGGATGGACAGAAAACTGGTGAAAAGCACCAGACGACCACTGATGTAGTTGTTGGTAGAGGTAGAGTGGTTACACCAACAATACATCCGGAAACAAGCGTTTTGAGTGATTAATATCGAGGGAGGGGTTTGCCATTGAAAAGATGCGAATGAAATCATTATCAAAGTATTATGATATGGAATTACCATTACCATCGTACTACAGATAGGACACCATTGTCGAAGGAAGAAGACGGGTGATGTTGAAAGTGTGAATAGGGATTCACCCATCATTACCGTATATGTTAAATCCACAAAAAAAAACGTAGAGAATATGTATAAAAGAAAGGAATGATGAAAATAAAAATACAAGGGATTGTGCCGACGGCTGTAGCCGCCGGAAGAGAAAAAACAGACGACGACGGTTGGCATGAAGAGGAGAGGAGAAGTTTCGTGACTGATCGCTGGAGAGAGAATAATGTATCCCCATTACTTTCATCTGCTCCGTAATTGTTCTTTATGTTATAATTGCTACTCGTTCCTGCATTTAAAAAAGTAATTGTTCATTCTATTATCACTGTGACTAATCACTAAATTCATGTATAATTCATGAGATTTTTTTTTATTCAATTAAGAAAATTTCCGAACTGAAATAAGGAATGGAGAAAATGTAATTTAATGAATAATAAAGGTAAAGTAATATAACTAACAATACACATATTACATTTTGTACGGAAAATTAATATAAATAAATTTAGAGAAATTTTGTTAAAATACAATACTTTGCGGCTATGTTTCTAAAAATACTATCATTAATTTTATTTATTTATAAATACAACAAAAATATTTATGTTTTCCAAAAATACCACAAATTTTTTTTTATAATTTCAATTTTATGTTTTGGATTATCTATCTTAGAAACAACCCCTAAGTTTGATGATAAGTTGAGAGAAGGTCTAAAATTTGGGATATATACACTTTGTAGTGTGGTATTGGCGCAAAATTTTTAAGAAGAGAAATCAAATCATGAGGAAGTGAATGAACAATCACAAACTTAAACTTAAAAGAGATTTTATGATTACCATTTGCAAGAGCGGATCTACATATAAGTTACCCATCAATTAGTTTGATTTTAAGCGCAAATATTTTAAGCCTTAAATATAGTTGAGAAACTAGTAACTTTGCATTATTCAATCCAACTTCAATTCAAAAAGATCTTTTTCCAGTCTCATTGGTCTAGGATGTCCCATCTGCCACAAGAAAACTTGCCACTAGTTTGTTACACATAAATCTGTTGTAACAGAAAATGTTATTGTTGTTGGATATGCTTCTTTAAAATGGGCTTTGTGGGCTTTATTTCCGTTCATTTTTGTTAACCCATTTTGAAAACCTCTTTCCAAATATGAGAATGAGTTAAAGACGTGATTTGCGCTTTCCTCGCTCGCCGTTTCAGAACGTTGATGAATAGATGGAGTTGTTAATCTTGATTCTCATGGCGGAAATCTCGCATGAGCAGTTTGGAATGGAGCCTATTTAAGGAGAGCTTATACATTCCATTTGGATACAGAAAACTCAATTTTGTTATCTATTTCTTCTTCTTCTCCTTCTTCTGATTTTGAGTTTCAAGTTTCAGAGTTTCATTTCCTTTGAATTGAGTGCACAATTCAATTGAGAACATATTGAACCCGCGAGCCGTCTTGGTTATCTTGCACCGAGATTAGGCGGTTTTTCGTTCAAGTGCAGTAGATTTCTCTACGACTCTGTAATTTTGATTTTTGGTTATATGAGTTACAGGTCTTACGTCTAACAATCTTGAGCGATTTTTTTTTTATCTCATTACGATTTAGAATGCCGAAGACCTCTGGAGTAGTCGATTCATCAAAGCTCCAACCTTTGATCGACTCTAACTACCGTCGCTGGTCAGAGGAACTGATGTTCTTCTTTCAAGAGGTGTGCTAAACTACGTTTCCATTGAAGACAAGCCAACTAATTCATCTGAAACACCTTCCTCTGGAAATTCTCAAGCTGTTTTGAAGATCACCACCGCACATGTTGTGGTTATATCATTAGACATCTCTTCGAGAAACTGTTTGACATCTATGTGTCAACTATGAATCAGCAAAGAAAATCTTGAGCAAAACAACCTGAAAAAGAGTTACAGAGCTAAAGATGAAGTCAAGAAGCAGTATGTCTAAATGGACCTCCTTTCAGATGAAGGACGATCTGCCAGTTCTCGATCAGCTCCATGGATATGAAGTTATCGTCTCCACGATTCAGGCTGAGTGCATTCCAATTGATGAGAACTTGGTTGCCTTAGTACTCATTGACAAATTGTCTTCTTCATGGAATGATAATCGCTCCAAGTTGAAGCGTGAGAAAAAGAAGATGTCACTTGATAAATTGATTGCCGACATAATGATCGAGGACGCAAACAGAAACTACAGTAACATCATTGTCTTTCGTTCAATTCTTGATAATGCCAATGTGGTGGAAACTTCTGGTGGTGCAAAGAACATGTTCAAATCTAACAAAAAACCAAGGAAAGAACAATGACCACGGAAAGAATCCTCCTCCACCCAAACCATTTTTGAATTAAAAAACGAAGCTGAAATGCTGGAATTGCAACAATGCAGGACACAAGAAGCATGATTGTCGTTTGCCTCCTCAATAAACGGAATCAAACAAGGCTCACCTTATTGAAGATCTCATTGTTGTCACCACTGAGGTAAACGTTGTGATTGATGTGGTGGAATGGATGATTGATTCTGGTTCCACACGTCACATTTGTAGCCAGAAGCCTCTGTTTAAAACTCTTGATGAATCTCCACGTGATAGTGTCTACTTAGGTGATGCTAGTGCTTTGCAAGTTGCTGAAATTGGAAATGTTGTTTTGAAACTGTCATCTGGAAGAGTTTTAAATTTGACTAAGGTTTTGTTTGTCCCAAACATGCATATAAATTTAATTTATGGTGCTTTGTTGATGATTGTTAGGTTTAAACACTCTTGAGGCTGAGAAGTTAGTGATAACTAAGAAGGGGAATCTCTTTGTTCTTGAAAAAATGAATAAAAGTGTTGGTGCTTATGCTTACTTGGTAAGTGCATTACATACTTGGCATAACTGATTAGGACACTTAAATGTGAATTCTATTAAACGTGTAAAGCATGCTAATTTGATTCCTGATAACTTGGAAATAGTTGTCTTAAAATGTGAAAGCATGCTTAAAAACCGTTTTCATATCCTGTTAATCGAAAATCAGAAGTGCTTGAAATTATTCATTCTGATTTGGCTGATTTTAAAAGCACCACTAGTAGAGATGGCAAACATTATTATATTACTTTTTTTTTATGAATTTTTAAGATATACACGAGCTTATCCGTTAAAAAAAAAATTGAGGCATGTCAAATGTAGGATTCCATGAGTAAGCAACACATTATCAGAGATGGCTCGGTTGGGAACAAAAGCCATTTGGTATTGAGAGATGAGGGTCGGAAGCAAATGTTGTAATCTCTTAGTTAATATTTTTGTTATGATCTTGTAGTGGGTGGTGCAAAGAGTTATAGGTATATAGTAGTCGAATATGTGTTTTGATAGGGTTGATATTTTACCGCTTTTCAATATAGATTTTTGGTGCTATTTGATTTGAAACATAAACCACTGGATTTCACATTTCTCTATTTGCAAAGCGTTTTTGTGAAAATAATGCATTTTAGGTCAGAAATGGCATATTCTATCCAGTCCAACAAATCAACTTAGAAGCCTATGCCCAGATGAAGGAGATGTTTGTTTTGGATTGAAGTGAGGAGTTAAGAAATCAAGCCAAGTGAGTCAGTTGTCACATGGGCTTGGAATTGAGTCATTTGCCCTCAGGAATAAGAAGGTAAGCCCAAATCATTGAAGATGTATCTACAAGCCCGTATGAGATGAAGGTCCAATCGACCGGAGGAGAGGCCCACCGATAGATCAAAGCCCAATAATCCAAAGAAGCTTCGAGAACAAATTCATATAAGGACTGTTGCATTCGGGGAGATATCAAAATATGTTGGAGATAATCACAGAAGATACTGAATCTTTAGAAGACGCGTTTCAGATATCAGTCGATCGATTATAATAATGTTGATCGATCGACCAGAGCAGGATAAACACAAATATATGGATTCCTATCCAAATCCTCTTCCTGATTTATCTCGGCCAACTGTTCGACTCTCTCCCCTATAAATACAAACGACTGAAACGAGAGAAAAACACACCACTTTACAAAGCTTCCACACATCCATGCTAAAAATTTTATAGTTTCCTTTCATTGTTTTTCTCTTTTATTCTGCTTTGATAATTGCTTTCAAGGACGAAGTTTGTAATCTCTGCACTCCAGAGAAGCTATTCAGAACCCTCTTAATTTATACAATAACAATTTTCATTGTCATTATGTTTGTCTTTAGCATGATTTAGTAGTTTTCTACTTAGGAATAGGGCTTTGCTAGGAAGAATTGTGGTTAGGTAGATAGGCAATAAGGCTGTGTAATGACTAGTTAATAAGCTTATTTTCATATCAGATTTTAATTTAATCATAGGATAAACCTTCTACTAATACACCACTTAGAGTAAGAGATCCATACATAGTTTATTATAATTTGATTTCCTGAACGTGATGCCAAGATTGATTGATTGATCATCCCATATGTTCTCTTTCTAAAAAGATATATATTAGAATTACTCGGATATCAATCGAACTAGACTGGATAAGCCTGACCATAAGGATAGTCAGTTAATAGTGATTTCAACTATATAACTTTAACTATAATATTTACACAAGCCACTATCCTGAATAATTCAAACCGTGATCCTCTGATGCATTGCCTGACTTCCTAACGCTTTTATTATTTGATTAATCTCACGTTTTCTTTTGTTTTAGGATTTGCAGGCATCAATCAATCGAACATATTATCTGCAATCGATCGAAAGACGCACCAATCAATCGATCAGTTCACATTGTTGATCGACCAAAAACAAACCATTTCATATTTGCTACTTAGCTCGAGTGAACTTGGACGTGGTACTGCGTACACTCTACTCCCTGTGGATATGATCCCTAAGTACTACTGCGAAACATGTGCGCTTGAACGACCTATTTTTTGGTGAAAACTAAATCCCCATCATGTGTCATTATGGCGGCTATGTTGGGTGCTCTGCTCAAAGAAAGATTGTACCTCATTGGTAACATCTTTACCTATATCATCTCAAAAAGTTTGGTAAAAGATTGCTGAAAAACCGTATGGACCGGAAACATTATCTACTTTAATCGAGAAGGTTGCCACCTTGATCTCTTGTTCGTCTGGGATAGCTATCTAGGATGCATCCATGCTCTCTAATATACTTGGAGTGAGGACTTCCTCGACCACGTCAAAATTGACATTTCCATTTGAAGTAAACAAGTCTTGCTAGAAAGATGAGATAGTGTGGCCAATCTTCATGGACTGCTATCACCTCCTCATTTTCTATCACAAAGAAGTTATTCACTACCCTTCTTCCTCTAGCTACATCATGGAAGAAGTTAGTGTTTCCTCTCCTTCTTGTAGCCCTAAAAAAGGGTCATTTAAAGTAGGTCTGCCAGCGTTTAAAAGGAAAACCATTGGTCTTAAAACTGTTGATGTTGTGTTTGTTGGCTATGCTTTAAACAGTGTTGCTTATCGTTGTTTGTCTTTTAAGCATGATTCCTTGCAATTTGAGAGCATGATTGAGTTTAAAGATGTTGAATGTATTCCCTTTTAAGAGAAACTTATTTTATGCGTCTTCTAGTAATTCAACTAACAGTGATTTTGCTTCTTCAAGTAATGCTAAAATATTTTTGGATGATGTTAAAGAACCAAGGAGTAAAAGAATGAAAACTGAAATTGATTTTGGTTCAGATTGTATTACTTCTTTTCCTAGTTGAATGTTATGAGATTAGTGAAAAATTTGTGCTTTCTTCCCTGATAAAAGATGATCCCAAAACGTTTTTTGAAACCATGATTTCCGTGGATGCTTTTTTTTTTTTTTTTAAATAAGCAGTTAATAATGAATTTGATTATATCATGACTAACCATACTTGGGAGATCGTTTATTTGCCTAAGGCTGTAAGGCTATCATACGCAAATGGATCTTAAAGGAAGAAAAATAAGGCTCATGGTTATGTTGAAAAATTCAAAGCGAGACTGGTGGCTTAAGGATTTGCACAAAAACAAGAAGTATACCATTTTGATATTCAATCCGCTTGATCCGCTGTACACGCACTTGACCCACCAATTCTCCATTCTTCCACACATTATTATACCCACATTTTATCTGCTTGACCCGCTCCATCCGCTTGACCCGCTTGACACACACCATTTTACCTGCTCTCCCTAACCTTAGATTTAGGCTATGAATGAGAGAGCGGATCAACCGGTCCCACGCTTGACCCGCACCATTTTACCCGCTCTCCTATTCATAGCCTTACATATAGATTATGAATGAGAGAGCGGGTAAAGCAGGACGGGACATGCAGGTCAAGCGGTGAGAAAGCGGGTAAAGAAGGGCGGGACAAGCGTGTCAAGCATGGATCAAGCATCTTAAACGGGTAAAGCGAATAAAGCAGGTAAAGTAAGATGTAAATGGGAAAGTGGAAAAAATGGCAGGTCAAGTGGTCAAGTCCGTGCAGAGCGGATCAAACTGGTTGAATAGTATAAAATGATTAATATTATTATTGTAATAGTATTTTTAATGTTTTATATTTTAAAATCTAACAAACATAATTAATGGTAAAAGAACGGGAAAGAAGAAACATATAGGGTAGTAATTATGTAAATCCTAGTTTAGGCTATATAGTGGAAATCACTAATAACTAACTATCCTATGGTAAGGCTTAGCTAGTCTAGTTTAATTGGTATCCGAGAAAACATATTGTTGGATTTGTCCTATCGATATTTCTTCGATGGTCTGCCCATGGTCTCTAATATAGAGCTTCGTCTGCTGACTTAAGTAGTCATCAATGGAGGAGAGATAAACATGCTTCAAGCTTGGATTGTTAAGTCCGTTGAGCGCATAGTACCTCTGTGTCTGCCTTTCGAAATGTTTAGCTAGATCTCTTTTCTTCAACGAACAACATTTTGCTGTGAAGAATTCTTCTTGAAGTTTTTCTTTTAAGTGGGTTGGCGTGCCTATGAATTCTCTGTGAATTTCTCCCAAGAGCAACGGTATCGTTGTCTGGTAGACTTGCTGTTGTCTGTATTCACCTAATGAGTTCCACCATTCCTTGAGTGCTCCTGAAATTCTCGCCGTGAACTGACGTATGACGAGTTCTAAAGGGGAAGTTAGGGCTTCTGAGTTCATCCATGCATGAAACTCATCGAGACGTTCATTCCATTTTTCGAAAGGAATGTCATCGAATGTGAATGTCATGACCTTAGAAGCAAATTGCCTTGGCGGCGCTTCCTGCTGTCTGAACGGAGTGTACTCCATTTCTTCATCTGAGAGAACTTCATTTATATCTGGTTCAGTTTTTGGGTTAGAAGTTCCTTCTCCTTCGCCGATGGCAAATTGTCGTGGTAAAGATTCTTTATCAACGCTTGAAACGAAATCTTTATCAGTGTCGTCATCGTCATTGCCTGAGCTTGATTCTGAAAAGTGCTTGATTATGGCGACTGGTTTGGCGGCGTTATCTTGGGTGTGGGTATCTTCTACTACTTTGTCGGCCGTTTTGGTGATGGATTCGAGTAGATTGGACATCGAGAATTCGATCATTCCAATATCCTTTCCGTTTCCTTTAATATCTTCAATTCCGATTTCTTTGCCTTTTCCTTTGACGTCGTCGGTAGATTCATAGCTTGAGGAAGAGGTGAGAGTAGGCTTTTTGGTTGGATCATCGTGTTGACAGAGTCTTATTGACAAATCGAGGGTAATACAATCCA
>OVAP01001539.1:0-23287 GCA_900406295.1 Aurinia saxatilis | reverse complement strand
TTTTTGGGTATATATGATTATGAGTATAAAATTTTGGGTATATGTGATTAAGCCCCTTGATTAAATGAGTCATTACTTACTGAATACAATGATATAAAAAGTGTAATTAACATGTGAAATAGATGTTGAATTAAATTAATGTGAAATATTATGTATATAGATATTTGTCGACATGGGTTAACTAATTAACCTCATAAGCAATAGATTAATCTCATTAGAATCACTGAGAGTTCTTGAGACGTGTTGTCCGACGTTTGGTGTAATAAGGCCGTATTCAATATTAATTTAGACTACAGCTCTAAAAATATTCCATTATCGCGGTTATCAAATCTATGGTTATCGACGTTGTAGGTTTACTAAATATTCTGCAAATAAATTTCTCATGGTTTCAAGAGTTTTGTTATTTTCTTTTCCGTCATCGCCTTTTATAGTTAGAAGCATTTCATACAGTCCACGAATCTGTTTAGTCTTCCAACAAACCTACCCATCAAAAAAGATGTAGGAGGCTACATTGAAATTCAATAGAAAAATTTTGAAAGCAAGGAGAAGGATCAGAACATTGGCTTGACTTCCTCTGTTGAAAAGGAAGTATAAATTCGCTTAGTATAATCAGATTCGATCATTTGGGGAAATTGTCATCACCTCCATATCTCCATTACCACAACAAAAAAAAAGCTTTTGTCCTAGCAGAAAAGACAAATTCTAAAAAAAACTAGCACAACGACGTAGAAAAGAAGGTCAAAACAAAAACACTTAAGGAGAAGGATCAGAACATTGGCTTGATTTCCTCTGTTGAGAAGGAAATAATAATCGCTTAGTCTAATCAGATTCGATCATTTGGGGAAATTGTCATCACCTCCAATTCTCCTTTACCACAACAAAAATAAGCCACAACCGCAGACCAAAAAAAACCAAACCAGTGAAACTAAAATACAAGTTATTTGAAAAACAAACAATGGAGTAGGATCAGAATATTGGCTTGACTTCCTCTGTTGAGAAGGAAGTATAAATTCGCTCAGTATAATCAGTTTCGATCATCTGGGGAAATTGTCATCACCTCCAATTCTCCATTACTAACAAAAGACAACACCTAAATCTATTGGACGACTCCTACATGAATGTAATCTAATCAAATAAAGAGAAGGATCAGAATATTGGCTTGACTTCCTCTGTTGAGAAGGAAGTGTAAATTCGCTCAGTTTAATCAGATTCGATCATCTGGGGAAATTGTCATCACCTCCATATCTCTTTATTTAATGTTTACCCGAAAGAAAAAAAAGAAAAAGAAAACATTTACAATCAGACAAGAACACAAATAAGATTTGCCCTAAACTGCAAATTCGAGCTGATTATAAAAACCCACCAGGGATTCTCGGAGAAAATCAAAACGAATAAACAGAAATAGGAAGCGAATTTGGCGTCAACTCATACACAACGAACATGAACAAGCACGGTGGTAATCAGTATAAGTGACGCGGAACACAATCTTAACTAAGAACCCTAGAAATCGAAAAGATGAATAATAAATCTAGGGGAAGAGAAGACGACGGCTGGGTTTTTGAGATTTGAGGTTTAGACAAAAGGATATATATAGTGAGATGGGGGCTCATGATGTCTGAGAAACCCTAAAAACGCGTGTTGTTCACGTGATTCATAATAGAAGGAATTTCGATTGGGTCCTTACATTTATCGAGTGTTTGGTGTGTGCCCACGAATTATTAATACTGACCATTTGCTTTCTTTTTGTCCTTTTTTTGGCAATTTCTAATTTTTTATGAAATAAGCGGGTAAATACTCCCAAGAGAGTAAATCCAGTTTAGAGGCAAGTAAGGTCTATCTTCCAAATCAGAGTTGACTCGATAAAATATTTTTTATTTGATAAAATTTTAAAATTTGTAAAAAAATAGGTCAAAAGAAACAAACGAATTAGATAATAAAAAACGTCTATATGTAAACAAACCATGAGAGCAAAATGAGAATTGAGATGAAATAAAATAGAAGTGGTAGATGGTTGTTAACTAGGCCAAAAGAAACAGACAAATTAGATAATAGAAACACTCCCGACTTGAATTACATCGTCCAGATATAAACAAACTGTGAGAGCAAAATGATAACTGAGATGGAATGAAATAGAAGTGGCAGATGGTTGTTACCTCTTTCTCCTTTGAATGAATCGAATGACCTCCTTTGTCTTATTTGAAATAAAAGGACTTTACAGGAATTTAGGTGAAGATTTTAGCTTGATGACGACACTTGTAACATTTCATCATTTGTTGTGTTGATTCAAGGAGTTTGTTCTTCATTCTAGAGCTTCATTGATTGAATCATGCAAGCATTCGATTGAATCACAAGTGATTGGGCTGAATTTTTTTCATGTCTCCCGATTAGTGTTGAGGTTTGCATCGCGTTCCTAGATCACCAGTTGATTTGAATCAGGTAGCATCTGATTTTCTATTTGAACAGTGATGTGATGCTTTGAACAGCAGTCATTCGATCGAATTGCAGAGACATTCAACCGAATATGCATCCTTTTGATCTTTAACAAAAAGAAAACGTATTCGAAAACGTACCAGTGTGTTTCCTCCCACTAAGTTCCGTTGTTTATGGTCGTTTAGCTCGACTTGGCTAGGGATTTTTACTCTCTTGGTGGAATGATGAAGTTGTATGATCACTCGGGACTGCTCGCATACTTCACCCTCTTTTCCGACCTGTTCTCAGCTACCCATTTTGTTTCTCCCCGTTTCGGAAGATTTTGAGTTGTGGCTGATTACTTTCTTGATGAGAAAGGTTAAGCAAACCTTCTTGTCTACCATGTTAATTTGAGCTCCGGTGGATGATAGGAATGGTTTCCTAAGTACCAATGGGGCCTCTGATCTATGTTCCGTATTCATAATTAGAAAATCAGTGGGCATGAAACACCCATCGATGTGGACCATTACATCATTCACATATCTCAACACATTTCCCAGTGATGCATCGACGAGTGTCATAAATTTGGTGAGTGGCTCGAAGTCGGGAATCCCAAGTGAGTGTGCATCCTTTCTTAACATCATACTCATGCATGCCCCTATACCACATAAAGCATTTGGAAATTTCTTAGTATTAATTGTAATTGGGACAATGTACCTTCCTGGGTCACCATTTTTGTAGATCATGTGCAAGTATGACTTGCTTTCTTTTTTTACTTTGAGAAAGAGTTCCCTCACGTCAGTTATAGGCTACCTCTCTAGGTACTCATGCAGAGGGTGTGTCTTCTACCTCATTGGAGGTCACTCTTGGAGGAATATTCCTAACATCTCTCACAAAGTACTTCATTTGCTCGTCGGTGAGTTCTCCAACTTCTGCTCGTAATGAGGATTTTAAATCTGATGATTCGCCTTCTGAGTACGCATGGTCTTCCTCTTCTGGCATTCAGTCAAGCATGTTGATGTGGATGACTGATGGGGATTTAGTTTTCACCCAAAATATTTCCTGCAAGTGCACAAGTCCCGCAATAGTACTTTAGGGTAGAATCCATAAGGAGTAGAGTGTACGCAGTAGCACGTCCGAGTTCACTAGAGCTAAGCAACAAATAAGAGATTTTTGGTTTTTAATCAATCGATAGTGTTAACTAATTGATCGATTGGTGCGCCTTTTCGTCGAACACATGAAGTGTATTCGATCGATCGATGACTGCAAATGCTAAAACAAAATGAAAATGTGAGATAAACAATTAATAAAAAGCGTTAGGAAGTCAGAAAATGCATCAGGACTTATGGTTCGAATTATTCAGGGTAGTAACTATGTAAATATTCTAGCAACGCTATATAGTTAAAATCACTAAAGCTTAATTATCCTTATGTTTAGGCTTAACCTGTCTAGTTCAATTGACATCCTAGTTAACCCTTTTTGTAGTGAAAGGCAAAGTTTTGGCTTGATCAATCAACCAAACTAGTCATTAAGTATAAGAAATCAAATTTCTTCTTTAACTATTAATAGTAAAAATTTCACTATCAAGTTATGGATCTCTTACTCTAAGTGGTGTATGAGTAGCAGTTTTATCTGNACTCTAAGTGGTGTATGAGTAGCAGTTTTATCTGATGATATAGATTAAATCTGATATGAAAGTAAGCCTTAACTAGTCATTACACAGTCCTATTGCATATCTACCCAACCATGAATTCCCCTAATAAAACTGTATTCCTAACTAAAAGACTACTCAAACATGCCTATGATGAACATAACAACAATAGAAATTGCAATCATATAAATCAATAAAAGGGTTCAGAAAATGCTTCTTTGAATTTGCAGTGGCAGAGATTACAAACTTCTCCCTTGACAACAATACCAAAGTATAATAAAAGAAGTGAAAACAATGAAAAGAAACTGAAAACGATTTAGCATGGATGAAAGTGATCTTGTGAATTTCGTGTTATTCTCTAGTTGTGAGGATTCTGTATTTATAGTGCAGAGAGTCGTCCAAGAAGTTGAGATGAATTAAGAGGAATATTTGGATAAGGAGCCAAAAGTTTGCACTTATCACTTCTCATTCGATTGAATAACATTAAGATATTCGATCGAATATATCTTGAAACGCGCCTGGAGTATCTCCTTGAATCTCTTGTGATTATCTGCAACAAATCCTGATAACTCTTCAAAGCATCAATCCTTATCTGATATTGTTCTCAAAACTTCTTGTGAATATTGGCCTGGTCGATCGAATGGGCCAGTTGTGCTCGATCGAATGGGCCTTCATCTCCAATGGGTTTCTTGACATCTCTTTAATGATCTGGACTTAACTCTTGAGGGTAAATGACTTGATTGTAAGCCCATGTGACAGCTGATTCACGTTTCTTGCTCGTCCTAACTCCTCAATTCAATCCAATTTTATCATCTCCTTCATTCGGGCATGGACTTCTGATGTTGAATTGCTCAACTTGGTAAAAAAAAACCTATTTGTGACCTAAAAAGCTTTATCTTCACAAAAACACTTTTAAAACAGAGAAACGTGAAATTTAATACTTTAAGTCTCTAATCAAATGGTTTCTTTAAGAAAAATACCGAAAATCTATACTACAAAAGGTTAAAATATCACCCCTATCAAATCCTCCAGATTTGGCTTTGTTTGTCCTCAAACAAATAAGAGGCTAAGAAAGGAAAATAAGTTTGAAAATTTAGGAACTCACTTACTTGTCACCACAACTTAGAAGCTGCAATTTCATGATGGTCATCTCGACAATCTTGTCCAAAAGCTCTCGTCTCATACTCCAGCCTATACACTCTCAACTGGTCCAACAACATCTCAACTTGCAAGAACTCTAACTTCATCAAAATTCGCCTATCTACTCTTATTAAGATATTGTGTGTTCTTTCTTACCAGAGACTATCAGCTGGGTAAAACGGCGCTAAGTTTGTAATGTAAGGAGGCTAATATTTAGAGGTGAAGCTTATATGTTTAAGAGTTACCGTACTCAAGATAAATGCGAGATATGTTTGCAAAACAACAAGAAAGATCGGACCGCGTGATAGCACAACTTCCAATCAGTCTCTTCTTAGCTTGGTTCGTTCTTCCCCCAGACTAATATTCTTTTATGGGAATCTAAAGTCTTATTCGAACATCTCCGGACTCCTTTAAATGATTTCCACCTTTCTCCACCTTCGATAATTTATTTTCTTGACCTTTTAGCTAAACAAGTATGGATCATAAAGCTTTGGATTTTGAATTTTCATTTTTTCTCTTTTTATTTATTTTATATCCAAAAGCTTTCACCATTTACAGCAAGGCACACGTTTTACCTTAGTTTTGATGATGTTTTACTATGAAAATCTGTCTTGAAACCTTCTCTATTGAACTTCCATGCGTGTATTAAGATCGTAGCATGCTTTTTCTTCAGGCTTCTCGAGTGATTGGAAAATTGCGTAGGTCTCATCTTTTCCGTTTTTTTACACATGCTGCATATAAAACAAGAAAGAAAAAGAGACTGCATGTGGTTTGAAAAGATGTTAGGTTTATAAGTGTGGTACCAACTAAATATGAGTTGGCCATTCAGGATCAGCAAGAGAGTGGTAAAGTGGATAAGAAGTCCTGAATGTGGTTCATTTTCCTAATGTTATAACTTCAGTAAGAAAAATTTTGAAGTCGTGTTTATGTTCAAGTCAGATAGAGTAAAAAAATAAGATTCATTAAAGTAAATGCAACCCGAGATATGTTGAGGAATCTTGAGTATGGAGTTTCTGAACATAGTGCATCGGGGCACTCTTACAAACATGGTCACTAGGCAAAAAAATCCAGCTGTATTAAGGTACTTATTCCAAACTGGGTTGACTCAATAAAACGCTTTTGACTCGATAAAGTTTTTAAATTTGCAAAAAGTAGGCAAAGAAACAAACATGTTAGATAACGAGGAATACCAACTGATGGGGATTTAGTTTTTGCCCAAAATATCCTGCAAGCGAACATGTCTCGCAGTAGTACTTATGAATCGAATACACAGAGAAAGGGTTGCTACGCTGCAAACTTATAGGATTCAATCAAGCTAAGATGCAAATATGGTTTATGAAGGTTTTGATCGATCGATTGGATAATCGTTCGATCGGGGAAAATGGTTTTGGATGAAATCTGTGAATCTACCAATGCAAAATGAAAACGGTTTAAATGCAATTAATCTAAATGTTGGAAATAAGGTATTTCTCTAGAGACACATGCCAGATTATTCAGATTTGTAGACAGCCTTCGTATTGAAGTCTTCCCAACTCAATCTTATTCAAACATAAAGCACATGACTTCAACAAAGGGGGCAGTCATGATTTCTACTAAAAGATTAATATGTCAACCATACACATGATTCTCTGGTCGAGATCCCACATGTATAGCTTATCATTTACTCGTCAGATCTTCTACTTAATGGTGTTTTAACGAAGAGAAACTATTATGAAAAGCTAGGTGATCAAACTAACAATTCTCATTTAATTCTAGTAAATATAAAGTTCTTTCAAATGACTAGTGAACAATCTATCTACCAAACCATGCAACTATGAAAACTTTGGACCAACGATCAAAGTACTATACCATAGATGAAAGAGCCATGAAGAGCATAATAATCATGCAATAAATGGAAACAGGGGTTCAAATACAAGAGATTATCTCCCCTAGCAACTACAAAAATGAAAATAATGGAAATCTTTTAAGAGTTTTGAAGGCAAAGTGCTCTCTCCTAGAGTTTAGGTGGGGTGGAGAGGCAAACCTCTTTTCTGAGACGAGGGGTCTCTTTATATAGAGGGTGTAGGACGTCTGAGGGCTTCAGTGAAGTGATAGAGACAAATCAGCTGAAGAGAATTAAGATATTTTGGTTTATCTCCTCTGATCGATCGGTCGACGCGGGAATATTCGATAGATTTCTTCACAAAAAAATCATTTCGTTATCTCCCGAATCTTCTCACGCGCTTTCTGTTGTCTTCAGATATTGCCCTAATATATGGAGTGATCCCGTGCATTTTTTTAGAAGTTTCAGTAGTTATCCTCTTTTTGGTCGATCGGTCGCTGCATGAGTCGATCGATTGGGCTTCAAGAGCAATGAGCTTCAGAAGGCTTCTCTTAAATGTTTAGAATATAACTCCAAGGCTATTTGGTCGAATGACTTGATTCCAGGCCCATGTGACAGCTAACTCACGTGGCTTTCCTGTCTCTAAAGTTCACTTCAATCTAATTTGCGCATCATCGTCATCTAAGGTCCTCTTCTCACACCCGATTTCTGATTTGAGTGAGAAATGTCCATCTTTGTACCTGAAAAGCTCATTTCCTTCGAAAATACTTTGAACGTATAAAATGGTGAAAATCATAACATTTATCTTGAAATCATTTGGTTTTGTGATTAAAGGAACTTGAAATCTAAAGTAAACAGTGGTAAAATATCAGTCCTATCACCCCCCCCCAGACTTGAATTACATTGTCCCCGATGTAAACAAACTACGAGAGCAAAATGAGAATTGAAATGGTAGATGGATTTTACCTCGTTGTATTTGAATGGATTGAGTGACCTTCTTTATCTTATTTGAAATGAAAGGACTTTACAGGAATTTATGTGAAGATTCTACCTGACTGGAGACATTAGTAACATCTCATCATTAGTCGTGTTGATTTGAGCATTTGTTCATCACCCTGGGTCTTCATCGATCGAATCAGCCTCCATTCGATCGAATCATAGACTGACTCTCCTGATTTTTTCTGTCTCCGTATTAATTTTGAGGTCTGCATCATTCTTCTGAATCACCAATTGATTCAAATCAGGTGGCCTCTGGCTTGCCATTTGAATAGTGATGCAGTGCTATGAACAACAGGGATTCGATCGAATGTTGCAAAGGCAATTGATCGAATCTGCATCCTCTTGGTTTTATCCTCGAACCTATTTTCCTGAGACACTAATAAAAACATTTAAAATAAAGGAATGTAAACCTATTATAAAATGTACCAGTGGGTTGCCTCCCGTTAAGCGCATTTGTTTAAAGTCGTTTAGCTCGACGTGGTTGGAGGTTTTTAGTCCTCCCTAGGTGGCGGCTCGAGATAGCTTGATTTCCTGGGACTGCTTGCATACTTCATCTGTTTCACTGTCGTATCATCAATTTCCCATTTCTTTTCCCCTAGCTTTGGAAGATTTTGATTCGTGGCTGAATAGAAGGTCTTTTTGTTGATGAAGGTTAAGCAGATTCTCTTTATTACCATATCAATTTGGGCCCCGTTCGAGTACAAGAATGGCCTCCCGAGTATTATGGGCGCATCTGACCGACGATCCGTGCTCGTGATTAAGAAAACATTCGTAATTTAGCAGCCGTAAATGTGAACCATAACATCCTTGAAAACTCCTAGGACATTTCCCATTGAAGCGTCGTCAAGCATCACTGGTCTCGTGAGCTCCTCGTATGCATGAATTCTGATAGAGCGTGCATCTTTTATTGATATCATGCTCATACATGCCTACATGTCACACAAAGTGTTTCGAAATTCCTTCTCATTAATTGAAATAAGAATCATATATCTCCCTGAATCTCCTTTATTGAAGATCATGCGCAAGAAGGGGTTGCTCTCCAGCCTCACTTTGTAAAAGAGGGCTTTTACATCATCTACGGGCCATTTTCCAGGTATTTATGTAGCAAACGCATCTTCATGGCTTCACTAAAGTGGAACTTAGGAGGGATATTTCTGACTTATTTCATGAAGTATTCCATCTGGGCGTCTGTGAGCTCTCCGACTCCAACCCTTATTCATTTCTTCGCTGGCTCTAGTGATTCATCTTCCGAGTCTTCTTGGCCTCCTTCCCCTGGCATCCAGTCAAGCATGTTGATATGAAGATTCATTTAGTCTGTTTCTTTGCTTTGATCGAAGGTATCCTTGGTCAACGATTGATCCTCAGATTCCAATACTCCCTCGATACACAGTTTCGACAGTGGAGCTCCCTGGTCATCCTCTTCTATCTCAAACATTTCCTAGACTGACTCCAATCATCTGAATGGCTGTTTTGAGGGGTTTTATGCTGTCGTCGATGTGTGGGCAGGAATTCGTGGAATCCGACCCCCACAATCGATCGAATACATCAGACAGTCGATCAAATTATTCATTTTCGTATATTCCTCCTTTGCTTGTGACTTGAATAATTCTGACTGGCTTTTGATCTTTGACAGACGGTCTTGAATTCTGCTGAGATTTCCATCTAGTTTGTTTTCCAGTGCGCGGATCTCTTCCTTGATTGGCTTCATGTTGCTATTGATGGCTTTAACCGTTTAGAATATTACGTGCTTCGTTTTCATTCCTGTCATTGCATCTCCACTTTGTCAATGCGGTCTCTGGTGGCATTGAGATTATCATCTAGCTCGGCCTTGTTGTTCCTTGTAGCATAGTTCATTAAGTGCATTTCTCTAGATTTCTCGTTGAGGGTCACTGAATTGATGTGGATCATTTTGCCTAGGTGTCTCATTCAATTCATGCTATTCTCGTAGCCATCAAGTAGCACCTAATGCCTATCTCCTCCTCGAAATTCCTCTGGTGGCATTGAGATTATCATCTAGCTCGGCCTTGTTGTTCCTTGTAACATAGTTCATTAAGTGCATTTCTCTAGATTTCTCGTTGAGGGTCACTGAGTTGATATGGATCATTTTTCCTAGGTGTCTCATTCAATTCATGATATTCTCGTAGCCATCAAGTAGCACCTAATGCCTATCTCCTCCTCGAAATTCCTCTGTTTGGCAAGGATTTGCCCAAGAATTTCTTTGATCCTCCCATTAGGGTTTCCGGATTGAAGGTGACTAAGCGGCATGAATGATTGCTGGTTACCCACATGAGTTTGGTGGCGTTCAAAGATTCTAGGCTCGGGTGCTGGCATTGAAAAGCCACTGCGAGATTCCCGAGGAGAGTATTCATGCGAGGCTGGTAGTGTATGTGGTGGGCGTCGGGCCATCCACTGTTTTGTTGAGCCATGAGTAGGTACCTGAAACAAGTGAAGTAATAATGTAAAAATAGAAAGATAAAAGTACTGAAATTTAAATAAAAGGAAAAGCTTAGTCTTGAGTTTGCTCGTTATGCTAGTGGCCAACCGTTGCTCCCCGACAAAGGAGGCAAAAAACTTGATGGGGATTTAGTTTTCACCCAAAATATTTCTTGCAAGCGCACATGTCTCGATGTAGTACTTTACGGTCGAATCCACATGGAGCAGAGTGTACGCAGTAGCACGTCTGAGTTCACTCGAGCTAAGCAACAAGCAACAAATAAGAGATTTTTTGTTTTGGATCGATCAATAGTGTTAACTAATCAATCAATTGATGCGCCTTTCGGTCGAACACACGAAGTGCATTCGATCGATCGATGACTGCAAATGCTAAAACAAAATAAAAACGTGAGATAAATGATATATTGTGGATTTTATGGTTTTTAGCCATAATATAAAGTGTTTTATAAAGTCTTTTAGGTGTTTTTCTAGGCTTTATTAGTATTTATAGGTTAAAGCACACATTTGGTGAATTTGGAGCATTCTAGAAGGTTTATGGAGCAGAAGGGATCAAATGGAATGAAGACAACTTGGAGAAATTCGCAGAGAAACATAAATTGAAGTTTTTACAAGGGGTATCGATCGACACCCATGACGTATTTCAAAGCTGGCCAGCAAAAACAAAAAATTGCAGTTTTGCCCAAAAACTTATGGAAATTTGTCAGAAGATCCAAAACATGTTTTGGCTGTATAAATATTTGTTTTTAGGTTTAGTTTTCACATATATAAAATTCTTTCGAGACTTAAGCAAGGAGATTGTTCCAGAGTTTTTAGTGAGAAGATTCTACATATAGAGAAGAATTTATGAACCCTTGATTTTATTTATTAGAATTCTTTTTTCATGCATTCTTCTTTAATCATGTTGATTGTTTCAGTTAATATGTGTGAGTAGTTTCCTTGTTAGGCTTAGGGTAATTCTAGGGTTTATGATGGATTCATAGTTTAGGATAATAGTTAGAGTAATCATACATAGTTCTCCATCTAAAATTGTGTTTAATGCTAGTTCTAGATTGATCAACTGGAATTTAGACTATATGTTAATTAATTGATGTGAAAGCATAATTAATTGTTGGAATTATTTTAGATGAGCAAAATACATGTCTGCAAAGAAATTTGGTTTAGGGATTTTGTGAACCACTTGAACTTATGATTAATGCTTGTATTTATTTATAGAATTTGCAAAGAAATTTGGGATTCTAGGATTTAGATGCAATGCCAGTTTGTTGATTTTACATTAGTGATTCATGTTCAACGACAGATCTTAATTATCCTCTTAATATTATTTTATCTATGAATTTCAGATTACCCAAAGAATTACCTAAGACCTAGCTTCTGTCTCGTTGATTTAAAACCCATTCTCAACAGCTTTAATTAACAGTTATTCGTTAGTCAATTTCATTAAATTTGCTTAGTGGAGTTTAATTCTTAATTTTATAGTGCAAACTAGTAATTAAATATAAGAAATCAAATTTCTACTTTAACTATTAATAGTAAAGCTTTCACTATCAAGTTCTGGATCTCTTACTCTAAGTGGTGTATTAGTAGCAGTTTTATCCTATGATATAGATTAAATCTAATATTAAAGTGAACCTTAACTAGTCATTACACAGTCATATTGCCTATTTAACTACCCATGAAGTCCCCTAGCAAAACCTTATTCCCAGTTAAAAGATTACTCAAACATGTAGAGACAAAGATTACAAACTCTTTTATTGACAGCAATACCAAAATATAATAAAAGAAGTGAAAACAATGAAAAGAAACTGAAAACTCTTTAGCCTGGATGCAAATGAGCTTGTGAATTTCGTGTTGTTCTCTAGTTGTGAGGCTTCTGTATTTATGGTGCAGAGAGTCGTCCAGGAAGTTGAGATGAATCAAGAGGAATATTTGGATAAGGAGCCAAAAGTTTACACTTTTCACTTCTCATTCGATCGAATAACATTAAGTTATTCGATTGAATATATCTTGAAACGCGTCTGGGCTATCTCTTGAATCTCTTGTGATTATCTGCAACAAATCCTGATAACTCTTCAAAGGCAACTGTCCTTACCTGATATTGTTCTTGAAACTTCTTGTGAATATTGGGGCTGGTCGACGAATGGGCCGGATGTGCTCAATCGAATGGGCCTTCATCTCCAATGGGTTTTTTACATCTCTTTAATGATCTGGGCTTAACTCCTGAGGGTAAATGACTTGATTCCAAGCCCATGTGACAGCTGACTCACGTGGCTTTTGTACAAACTCCTCACTTCAATCTAAATGAATCATCTCCTTCATCCGGGCATGAACTTCTGATACTTCTGATGTTGAATTGATGAACTTGGTAAAAAAGCTCATTTATGACCTAAAAAGCCTATCTTCACAAAAATACTTTTGAAACAGAGAAACGTGAAATTCAATAGTTTAAGTCTCAACTCAAATGGTTTCTTTGTGAAAAACACCAAAAATCTATACTAAAAAGTTGTATAATATCACCCCTATCTAATCCCCTAGACTTAGCTTTGTTCGTCCTTGTCCTGCCTCATTTGGCATTCAATTGAATGGATCCTCCTCATTCGAACGAATGGGATCCCTGAACTCTTCTTTAATCCTCATTACACTTAATGGTACTGCAGCGTCGCGTCCTACATCAAACAGGTTAACGAAATTTTCAAGAGTTTCAACATTTTGATTAAGAATCTCTTTGACGGTGTCTTTTGTGGCATTGAATCCTTTAAGTGTTTCATCGAGGTAATCCACCTTCTCATGCAGTTTTTGCTCGTTTCTATAAGCTTCACGTCGAGGGTGTTGATAGCTCTGATGTTTCTATTAGCTCAGTGTAAACAAGCTTTAATCTTTCGTCAGTTTCCTTCTTAATTTCTTCGATGTCGGATCTCGATCTCGACTCCAGATTCGCACTATGCCCATCTAATACGGTGAGGCGACCATTTGTTGCTTCAAGCAAGTATTCCAGGGCTCTGACATCAGCTTTTGCATCGAATTTGATGGAATGAATGTTTTTGCTCTTCTCTCAGAGATGTCTAGTGTTGGCGACAACCATGTCTCCGAGGTAAATGATTTGATCATCCATGTCTCGTACCTTGGTGGCCAAGTTTCCCACTTTGGTACTAAGCTCATTATGAGATCATTCAACTGAATTTCAAGTTCCCTTTGGTGACGCTTCTTCTCAGAGAGGATGTGTATGAGCATCTCTTCGATCCTTTGGTTAGAGCCTTCATGGCGAGGAGAAGAGTATCTCCTCTGGTTCTCCTTGTAAACCTGGTATGGCTCAAAGGTTGGAGTTGCGGGTGCTGGCACATATTAGCCACTATGAGTTTTCCGCAGAGCGTAAGGACCATGGTATAGTGTGAATGGTCTGTCTGGACCATCGTAGCTTCCGATGATTCTTCTAGGTTGACTCATGGTTAAGTATCTGAGTAAGAAGCAAGTAGAAACTGAAAATGCAAAAACAGAAAGAAAAGCTAATGAAATTGAAATAAAGGAAAAAAATCTTTGTCTTGAGTTTCCTCGTTATGCTAGTGGTCAACCGTTGCTCCCTGGCAACGGCGTCAAAAACTTGATGGGGATTAACTTTTCACCCAAAATGTTCTTGCAAGCTCACAAGTCTCACAGTAGTACTTTAGGGTCAAATCCACATGGAGCAGAGTGTACACAAAAACACTTCCGAATTCACTCGAGCTAAGCAGCAATTATGAGTTGTTGATGATGAATCAATCGAATGCAGAAGCAATTCGATCGATTGAAGTGCCTTTCGGTCGAACACAAGAAGTGTATTCGATCCACTGATGCCTGCAAAAACTAGAAATGCAATAGAATGTGAGATAAATCAGATGATAAAACCGTTAGGAAGTCAGGAATTGCATTAAAGATTCATGTTTCGAAAGGGTAATACTTATGCAAGTCTTCTAAAAAGGCTACATAGCTTGAAATCACGAAAGTTTGACTATTCTTATGGTCAGGCTTAACCGGTCTAATCTAGTAGAGCCCTGGTTAACCCTAGGGAAACTTGTCATACCGCTCCTTCAGTCTTTAGACTAGTCATGAGGTTTAAGAAATCAATTGCTACTCCGCAAACGAACATTATAGCTTTCAAAATCAAGTTTTGGATTACTAACTCTAAGTGGTGTATTGGTAGTCGTTTAATCCTATGATAAGAGTGCATATCTGATAAGAAAGTAAGCCTTAACTAGTCATTGCATAATCATATTGCCTATCTACCTAACCATGAATTCTCCTAATAAAACCTTATTCAAAACTATGAAGCTACTCAGAAATATTTATGAAAAACATAATAACAATGGAAATTGCAATCATATACATCAAAGGAAAAAGAGTTCATAAAACTTCTCTAAACGCAAAGGAAGAGAGGACAAACTTCTCCATTTGACAGCAAATCCAAAGTAGAATAAGAAAAAAAAAACAATGAAAAAGAGACTAAGAACTATAGTGCAAAGGTCGTCTGAGAAGAACTATAGTGCAACGGTTGTTTCTCCTGCTTGTGCCTTCTGTATTTATAGTGCAAAGGTCGTCTGAGAAGTTGAGAGGACTAGGAATCAGATTCATGATAAGAATTCAAAAGTTTGGACTTATCTCCCCTGGATCGATAAAATAAGGTTGTTATTCGATCAAATATGTTCTGTATATTTCCAACAAATCATGATAACTTCCAAGTTGCAACGGTCCTTATTTGAGAATGTTCTCGAAGGTTTTGAGTGATTATCCACACATATTCAATCGAATCTCCTAGGCGGTCGATCGAATGGGCCTTCATCACCATTAGGCTTCATTTTGACATCTCTTCAATGATTTGGGCTTAACTCCTTGCTCATAAGGCTAAATGACACGATGACAAAGCCATGTGATAGCTGACTCACGTGGCTTGATTTCCTGGAAACCTCATTTCAATCCAAGATAAACATCATTTTCATCATAGCAGTTATGATCTTGAATTGCTGAAC
This sequence comes from Aurinia saxatilis, assembly GCA_900406295.1. Lineage (NCBI taxonomy): Eukaryota > Viridiplantae > Streptophyta > Magnoliopsida > Brassicales > Brassicaceae > Aurinia > Aurinia saxatilis. The sequence continues at coordinate 7,815 of OVAP01001539.1, read as the reverse complement.
TTGGTAGCACTACAGGAAATATGGGTATTAATAGCAGTTCTTTAAAGCGTTTTGAAGTTTTTGTTATGGTTGAGTTGAGCCAAAGTAACCATAGTGTTTGTATTAAGAAACACTATGATAAAAGAGGCGGGGTATATATATATATTTAATTTCGCGGAAACGTCATGGTAGAGGTAACCGGGAAACCAAAATTTGGGTTGGCTCGAGAAAATAATATCTAAGTAAAAACAACAATTGGTCCAAATAATCCCCAACCACAAAAAACCCAATTTTTCCTTCTCATCGATGACCTTTCGCCGTCACTGTTTCTCTCTTCTTTCAGACCCCAACCACGATTCAAAGAGAAACGTTTCTTCGCCGATTGATCTCACTCCAAGTCTTCATCGTCGCATGATTGATCGTTGGTCTCATTTTCAAAGTTATAGCCCTTTTAATCGAGATATTTTGGAGATCGGAATCAAAGAGTTTGGGGGTGATAATTGACATTAAAGGTAAGATCTTCTTTGGGTGTTGGTTAAATATAATGATTTTATTGTTTGTAGATGATGAGTTGTAATTTGTTTTTCTTACTTTTTTCTTATGCAGGAAGATTTATCCAACGATTGTTCTTGTATCCTGGTTTTGAAGCTTCTTCGATCTACACCTTGTTGTTAATCTGTGTAAGAAATTATTCTTTTATCCTTTGTTCTTTTTTTCTTTTTGTATTTTGGTGGGTTTTGACATAAGTGATATATAGTTATAGTTCTTTGAGTGTCTGATCAGTACATTATTTCAAAAATGTATGTGTAATTGGTGGTTGAGCTTGGAGTCGTAGTGGTGCAATATGGAGAAGGCCTGGGTTTGGCTTGCAAGGTATGAATGTCTATGTTACATTAATTGATGGCTTAGTTACAAATGTGGTGTTGAATTTTCCTATTGAATTGATTGTTACAGGACTAGCATTGAGTATAAGTTAGGAGCAAGAAATTTTGTGACCGAATCTTCAATGAGGCTGGCAATCCTTCTCAAATGTTATGTCCATGCATCGATTGCCGAAATCTTTGCCATCAGGAGATGGAGACAATAGTCAATCATCTAGTGATTAGGGGTATGGATCAGAATTACAAGAGGAATCCATGTTGGAGTAACATGGGGAGAGTAGGCATGAAGTGAAAGATGATGTTCCCAATTCAGAGGAAGAGGCTTATGAACTGATTAGGACAACTTTTTTTTACTGTGGAGATAGTGAGCAAGAAAGGACCCAAAATGGAGGTGCTTCTGAGGAGTGTGACAGTAAAGAAAAAATTGAATTTAGAGAGAACTTAAAGGATGCTGAGACGCCACTGCACTCAAAGTGTGAGAAATACAACAAGGTTTCTGCGATAACTGTTATGTACCGCATCAAAGTAAAGAGTGGGATGTCAGAGAACTACTTTGACCAACTATTGATGGCAATTAAAGTCATGTTACCAGAAGATAACGTGCTTCCAAAGTCCACATATGAGATGAAGAAAATTTTGAAGATTTTCGGGTTTGGTTACGATGTTATTCACAAGTGTAAGAACGATTGTATATTGTATCGAAAGCTGTATGATCATATGGAAAAGCTGCCTAAGATGTAATGCTTCAAGATGGGAAATGGATAAACGCATTGGTAAGGAAAAGAAGGGTATTCCAGCAGAGGTCTTGAAGTACTTCCCGGTAAATGCCAGATTAAAGAGGATGATTAGATCACATAGGATTGCTGAAGACTTGCGTTGGCATTCAACCAATGGGAGTGAAGATGATACAATGCGGCATCTGGTTGACTCCATTACATGGGCACAAGTAAATAAAAAAGGTCAGTCTTTGCAAAACCTTTGTCCCGGTCTTTCTACGGATGGAATGAACCCTTTCTCCATGCAATACACCAAGTATAGTACGTGGCCAGTTCTGTTAGTGAATTACAATATGGCTCCTACAATATGTATGAAGGTTGAGAACATAATGTTAACAATGTTGATTCCTGGTCCAACAACACCAAGCAACAACATTGATTTTTATCTAGCGCCGTTGATAGAGGATTTAACTGACTTGTGGAATGAAGGTATGGTGATTTATGACTCGTTTTTAAAAGAGAATTTTACATTGAGAGCTTTGTTGTTGTGGAGTATTAATGACTATCCAGCATTAGTGACATTGGCTGGATGTAAAGTGAAGGGGAAACAAACTTGTAATGTGTGTGGGAAAGATACCCCTTGTACTTCGTTGAAGTGTAGTAGGAAGTATGTCTATATGGGCAATAGGAAGCGGTAGAGGCCTGGACATCCTTACAGACGCAAGAAGGAATGGTTTGACAACACTATTGAAGTCGGGACTGCAAACAGAATTCAAAGTGGGACCGAGGTTTTTGAGTTACTAAAAGACTTCAAGAACGATTTTGGAAGACCTCTGGAGAAACAAAGCAAAAGGAAGATATCAGAGTTATGTGGAGAACAAGTGGTTCAGATAAAGAGGAAGAAGACAATGATAAATGGCGGTGGTAGAAATGCTCAATATTCTTCGATTTACCATACTGGAAGGTTAGCAGAAGTGTAAAAAAGTATTTACTATGTAATTTCTTATGTGCAATCCAATTACTTATTATGACGCTCTTATCTGTCATGTCTTATATAGGATTTCCGGTGCGTCACAACACTGATGTGATGCATGTGGAAAAGAAAGTGTATGAAGCTATATTGTTTACTCTGATGCAAACTGCTAAATCCAAAGATGGCTTGAAGGCAAGAAAAGACCTAGAAGATATGGGAATAAGAAGATACTTGCACCCAGAGGTCCGCGGGACGAGAACATACTTGCCTCCAGCGGCTTTTTGTCTATCGAAGGAAGAGAAAAGGATATTTTGCACGAGGTTATCCAAGTTTAGAGGCCCAGATGGATATTGTGGTAATATCGCGAAGACTGTGTCACTGAATCCTCCTGGTATTGGCAGTATGAAGTCACATGATCAAACATGTGCTCATGCAGAATCTCTTTCCTGTGGCTTTGAGAGTCTTGCTGCCAAAAGCAACTAGGACTGCGGTGAATCGAGTATGCAACTTCTTCAAAAAATTATGCCAGCGTAACATTGACCCCGAGAAGCTGATAGCATTGAAGACTGAGGTTGTGGAGACATTTTGCGAACTGGAGAGGTTTTTTCCTCCAGCACTATTTGACGTTAAGCGGGAGGCTCGGAATAGTGGAGTAACATATGAGGCTCTTATGATGTGTAGAGCTAGTGAACGGAGATCATCGGGAGAGTTAGAATAGTGGAGTAACATATGAGGCTCTTACGATGTATAGGCTTTGTCAGTTCATCTTTGGCGTACTATGGAGTAATCAAGGAGATCATATTGTTGAACTACCATATGTTCCATGTTCCTATATTCAAATGCAACTGGGCCAACAAAGGGAATGGTGTCAAGGAAGAAGATGCGTTTACACTTGTGAACCTCCATCTGAACCAGTCGGGATATCTCCGAGATCCTTATGTCTTTCCATCCCAGACAAAACAAGTTTTCTACACTAGAAAAGATGAATCCTCTCCATGGTATGTAGTTATGAAGGCGCCACCAAGAGAATATCATGAGCTAGAGACAGAGAAGGAGCTTGTTGGTGCTTCTGCCTTAAAGCAGCAAGTTGACGATTTGGAGAATCAGTCTTTTGATGATGAGACTTTGTGTTAGGGATGATTGTGAAGGGTTTTTAGTGGGAGAATAGGATAGAGAGAAGTGACACTTTTTTTTTTTTTGTATATAGAGAAGTGGCTTAGATAAAATTTTTTTGTTCTGGCGGTTCACCTTTGTCAGTTTTTTGTCCTTGATTTTGTTTCAGGCTCAAACATGGTGAAGATGAGAGGTACAGCAGTCCGCCGTAGTAAGTGTCAGCAAGGCGTTGATGTGAGACCTATTGTGAAAGAGATAAAACACACCATACGGTCCAAGAAAAACATGGAAACAGAGGCCGGGAATGATACGGTTTCAGAAACAAAGCAACCAGTGGGTGGAGGAGAAGTTAAAAAAGATGTGACTGAAGGAGGAGATAACACAACTGTTGTTGGAGGAGTTCTTGGAAAAAATTTTGAAGAGGAAGAGATAGAAGATACTAATAAAGAAAAAGGTGAAGAGGGAAACATAAAAGAAAGTGAAGAAGAAAAAGGAGAAGAGGAAGACTTAGAAGAAAGTGAAGAAGACAAAGAGGATGATGAAGAATTGAATGGAGAACCTGATGTACCAAATGTTGCAGAAGAAGAACCAATTGAGGAGCCTCGAATGCAAATTCCAGAAGACATTTTACATTTTTCATGTTAAGACTGCAAGTAACAATTCTGGTACCACCAACCGAGCCAAGCAGAAGTGCATCCTGATGAATTGCAACCATTCTGGACGAAAAGTTGCATAAAGCAGACTAAANCATTCTGGACGAAAAGTTGCATAAAGCAGACTAAAAACAACTGATCCTACGACTCTAATCAATTTCAGTCCCTCATGTCCCAATGCTTCTGTTGTCTGGGTTGATGTTTCAAAGATTGATAATGCAATTTTCTGGAGACCATTTTGTGACGTGAAATACATCTCTGATGCAATAGGCACAACAGTGCGTTGGCTTAATGATAAAATTGTTTTCTCTTGAACTGTTCTAAACTCTTGGTGTATACTACAACTTCCATGTACTGTCTAAACTCTCTCTATGCACTTCATTGTTCCATAAAACTTAAATTCCAGTGGTAGTAAAATTTTTGTTGTCCAATATCTTTTATTTTTCACCCACTTTTGTTTTCTGGTTTGATATAAAAATTAGCATTTGCTTTAAAATATCATCATAAGAAATTAATTAGCAAATTAATATTATCATACCACATGAGCAAATATGATCATATCATTCTTATAAAAATTTTTAGATTTTAAGAGTTTTAACAAAGATTGAAGTTCATATGTAGTGTATGTTTTTGTTTGTTTCGATTCATCACAATGATAATTCTAAAAAAAAAAAAAAATCAAATTAACCACGGATTTAGTGTGTTATACACTTTATGTTTTGTTGTTTATGGTTTCGATATAATTCCTTAAATTGACAATTAAGAATCGAAATATATACAACACATATAATAATGTTAAACGGGTACATGTTTATAGTGTATGTTCAGGGTTTAATTACAAGGTATAGAGTTTTATCTTTTGAGGGAGTTTAAGTGAATTTCTTAGAATTACGAGTTAACAATATATATTTAGAATGTAATAAGGTCAATCGACTATAATACCATCGATCTGATTTACCGCTAATGGTTTGGCAGAAGTTATCAATTTAGTGTTTAGGGGTTATTTGTGGTTTAGGGCTTAAGGGTTATACTTTGTTTTTGCTTTTCCCATCTTTAACAATGTATATTCAAAACAAATAAATAAATCATTTGATATATATACTTTCAGGCTTCATGTATCTTCAAATAATATATGCCTATGTTTTATGATTCATGTTTGTAGTTTAGGGTTTAGGGGTTAAGGTTTAGGGTTTGACTTGTATTTATTTTAATTATCAATTAACACTTATTAACTTATATTTTCACAGATTTGGAAAGATATATATATATATATATATATATATATTTAGGGCTTTCCACTAATATTTATTATTCAGCTTAAGGTAATGATTCTTCAATATAATTTTAAAAGAAGTTTGTGTAAAAAAGGTTTGACAACAAATTTTGAATATATTTCATTTCATATAAATAAATCAAAATTTGTATTCTAGCATAATACTCCCAAAGAAATTAATAATATTTTTCCTCTATAAATTTCTAATGACTATTGTCGATAAACATAAAACATTGTAAATGTCTTTACAAAATTATAAAACATTATCGTAGACCTCTCCAAAAAAAGCCAATGACAACATATCACCCGGATCAATGACATCGCTATATCTTAGCCTTTCATCATGACGAAGATAATTTAATCTGAGAGATATAATGTGGCATAATTTAGGGCTTCGGATCTCAACTGTCTTCGTCTTCACACAAGACAGATCTAGATCTCAAGTGCCTTAGTTCTCCAGATCTCTCTATGCAATATCGTTTGAGATTTTGGTTTGCTTGTTTGAGCTCCCGTTTTCTTTACCTTCTTCTTCCCCCGGAGCTCAAGCTTTTCGAGTGGGTTTTCTTGTAGCTCCTTTCTAAAGAGGTGTCCTTTGTTGTTACAGGTAGAGGCGAATGCATGATTTATCAAAGGGGACACTTCCATTGTTCATCCTTTACGGTTAGTTGATTATTTCACTATGACTCCTCCTTTACTTCATGGGTTATGTGTTTACTCTAATTCACGGTTTGCTTGATTTCAGATTTCGTTTTTCCATCTAAGTCATACGGTTTTGGCTCTCAGAGATGCAAGTAAGTTCCATTCTTAGTGGATTTGGTTTTATCTTTGTTATTTATCATGACTCAGTTCCATAGATATCTATACAGGTGACACGTGGTAGAGTGTCTGAATCCTCAATCCCAAACGTGGTGGAGTGTGTGAATCCTCAGCTGCAAACGTGTAGATGCAAAAGTATTGAGACCAAATTTCACAGATTGGGAGATGCAAGCAGACTTTCGACCCCAAATTATATTCAAGTCAAAGACTGTATTTTGTATATTGCTGTTCTTTTAGTGTTATAATCATGTGATTTGTACAAAAACATATGTTTCTTAATGAAATGTCATTTTATTGTTGTATTTCCTGCACTTACTTCAATCGTAACAAATACAAAATACAGTAGAAATACAAAAATATTATAGAATATTAAAATACGGTAATATACAACATTTTACATTATACCAAAATACGGTAGAAATACAAAAAATTATATTATACCAACTGCAGTAGAATATCAAATGTACTATTACATAAAATTATAGATTACATTTTTAAGAACGCTATATATATATATATATATATATATATTTCAAAAATATCACCTGAATGCTATCAATATAAATTCAACATCTGCTTAACAAAATCAATTACGTACAAAATATGCTATCGTAGATTTTTGAAAAACGCTATAATAATACAGAAACTACGAAGAAAACAAAATGCTATTGTATAATTAACTATGTCGGCCGAAAAATGCTATATTAAATGGTATTATAATAGCAAGGTCAAAAAGCGCTACGTAAAGTCTCGGACCTATTATGACGGGGGCAGAAACATCGTTTGTAAATCCTCTATGATAGCCTTTTATAGCGGTTTTCTGGTGTTATTAATATCCTTATTTCCTGCAGTGTAGAAAATGTCTATTACTGATAAAAAAAAAGTCTTATTTTCACAAAAACACTTTGAAACCAGGAAAATGTAAAATTCAATAGTTTTAGTCTTAAATTCAATGGTTTTATTAAGAAAAACACCAAAAATCTATGCAAACGCTTATCAATGTGCAGCCCATGAAGCTTTGCATGGAACATATAATGCTTTGGAGAAAAATTTGTTGGCTGATATTTGTGATTTATGGAAGATACTTAGTCATTTTCATTCTATCAATCTTAGGGGGTGGAATCCAACCCTCACAATCGGTGGTCTCAACAAATATTTCAGTCGTTTGTTGATTAATTTCGCTTTGGGAATTGGTTAACTTCAAAAATTTCAGATCGACGAGATCACTCATCTTTTTGTCTTGTTACGCTTGATTTGGTTTAACACTAACCCCCACGCCCCTCATTCTAGCGCCAAACTGTGGGTGATGGATTCCCACGGTCGAAGATATATATACATGGAGAGCTATATATGAGGTGTTTAATAAGTTTGTGTTTTTCTCTAATTAAGACCTTACAACTACAATGTCGAT
>OVAP01001538.1:0-18787 GCA_900406295.1 Aurinia saxatilis | reverse complement strand
ACACAGCAAATAAAAAACATTACTAGATGATCAGTACCGTAAGAAAGGATAGTAGACACTATAAAATTTCAGTAAAATATGCTACCTTGCAGGATTAGGCAGACAAGTAGCAACGTCAAGGCAAAGTAAGCCATTAAGCCAGGATTCTATTGGATCTCCAGAAGCGTATCTAATGGACTCATTAAGTTCTATCTTCTTGAAAGGGCAACCTGTCAAAATAAGATTGAGAAATTGAGAAGATTATCCAAAATAACGATTCACATCAACTAGAAGCGTCCGAAAATGCAAGCCTTTTACATGAAGAATTAATCAGATACTCTAGTAAAGCAAGATGCTACAGTTAAATACCAGGAAGAGAGCCTTCACGACCATTAGCAGGAGCTCGGCTTTGCTCATCTAATTGTTTGAGGAGTTTCAGGGACAAAGATCTACCAGTGCCTTCATAGCTTTCAACGAGAAGAAGAAACATGTCAAATACAGTAGCATGACTATCCCCGAATTAAAATTAGAACATGCATAGCATGAGATCATGTTTCCCATACCCGCTGACAGTTGACGATAAGAAAACAAGGTACGGTCCAAGCAAAGACTTTACAACTGGCAAAGGAATGGCAGCCGCTTCATCAATAACCAACAGCTCTACTTGTGAGAGCTTCTCATGCTCGTGTGGTTGTATATACTGCACAAAAAATTAAGAGCATGAAACAAGTTTGAGATGAACACAAATCAAACCCAGTGATGAATAAACTAATTAGTAACAAACCTGGATAGTTTGTCTATGCTGCTTGAAGATATTTATCCGCACAACAGCTTTTTTAAAGTCAGGGTTCACACTCTTCACAACATCATNTTAAAGTCAGGGTTCACACTCTTCACAACATCATAATCAAGGTGCTCCTATATAAGAGAAAATGGAAGGTATCAAGGAACATATATGACAATATCACGAAATGGAATAATGGTTTCTTTCCTTAAGAAAGTATAGGTTATTCCATAATAATCTCAATATATATGCATGTCTCTCACCTTGCCGTTTCTTGACAATGAAATGGAACAAGTGCTATACAAAAACAATCTATAGCAACNTAATCAAGGTGCTCCTATATAAGAGAAAATGGAAGGTATCAAGGAACATATAGACTATATCACAAAATGGAATAATGGTTTCTTTCCTTGAGAGAGTATAGGTTATTCAATAATAATCTCAATATATATGCATGTCTCTGACCTTGCAGTTTCTTGACAATGAAATGGAACAAGTGCTATACAAAAACAATCTATAGCAACGACTTTTACATTACCTTATATTCAAGTGCATCAAATCCTTTGCAAACAAACTCAAAGAATGTCTTCAAGTTGTCCGGGCTTGGTGCAGTTATGTAAATATTTGAGTACCTAAGAGCAAGTAAACCACATATTGATAGTGTTTAATCAAAGAGCAAAGAAAAACATTACTGTGGAGTAAAGGAACAAATGGGGGTTAAATTAAAATAACAAATTTACCCAGCAGCAACAGCCCCGGCAACAGCTAAACCAAGTGCAGCAGATTTACCACGCCCACGACTAGCAATCAAAGCAACTATGCTGCGGAGAGTCTTATCTAGAATTGCATCGAAAAAAGTGATAACAGCTTTACCCTACAAAAAGAAGATGCAGAACTCAATTAACATTAGCCATGCAACAAGAAAGAACNGCAGCAACAGCCCCGGCAACAGCTAAACCAAGTGCAGCAGATTTACCACGCCCACGACTAGCAATCAAGGCAACTATGCTGCGGAGAGTCTTATCTAGAATTGCATCGAAAAAAGTGATAACAGCTTTACCCTACAAAAAGTAGATGCAGAAACTCAATTAACATTAGCCATGCAACAAGAAAGAACATTCGGAAGCTTAGTACGTAAGTGATTGATGTTTTTGAACCTGATCCAATGTACAGCATTTCTTGATTAAAGGACCAACAGGAAAATCATCACTTAAATCATCTTTCAAACTCTTCAGGTCCCGTTCTGCCTCAGTGAGTCCCTCGGAATCCTTTGTTAGCACACAACAATTATATTATGGATATGAAGTGGAATTTTGGATAANTAGTACGTAAGTGATTGATGTTTTTGAACCTGATCCAATGTACAGCATTTCTTGATTAAAGGACCAACAGGAAAATCATCACTTAAATCATCTTTCAAACTCTTCAGGTCCCGTTCTGCCTCAGTGAGTCCCTCGGAATCCTTTGTTAGCACACACCAATTATGTTATGGATATGAACTGGAATTTTGGATAACATTTCATACAACAGAAACCAATTCATTTTGCTACAACGAATACCTTTACTGCTGGAACTTGAGTAATAGATCTGATATGTGAGGAAAGTGGCAATATATTCAGCTCATCATCCATGACAACACATGCTTTGCAAGATGCAATTGATAGCAGAAAACGTTCATTGAAACGGCCAGCGGCCTCAGAATGCGACTCAGTTCGGAATCTGTCATGAACATCCTAATATGAAAAAAGATATCATGTAACAGCAGGTACATACGCTTTCATCCGACTTTCATAAAAGTAAGCAATAGTAATACAAAGCTGTGGTTCATACCATAACCATTGTGCATAGACTAGTCAGTGATGTCAGTGATCGTAAAATCAATACAATCATCCCACCACCTTCCACAGTTTCTATTGTTCTTGCTAGTAAATTTGGAGTTAAAGCTTCAAAGTCCTGAATTTAACAAAAAGAAACAAATAACTATCTATCCACGAAATGAAACAAGATCAGCTGACAACAATCTTAACCTGAATATTACGAAAACAATATACCTGTAAGATGCACATGCCAAAAGTATTTCCAAGAATTCGTTCTGAATCTTTGTACAGACAATGAGTCACTCTTCCCACATCAAGCAAACGCGAGAAAGCGTCAAGTTTCTCCGGATCCAACTGCCCTCTCTCCCTCATTCTCTTCACCTGCTTCGTACGCTTTTTCTTATGACTGCAAACAAAATGAACAAACACAAGTCTCTCACTTAAATTCTCTACTGATCCATACCAATACAGTACAGAAACAGGCTCCCATTGTTTCTGCCAAAGTTATTAACTCTCTATTCACTAAAGGAACCTCAGAAAGTTCGCATTCCATTCTACATTTAGTATCTCCTCACTCTCTAACAACACTTGAGCTAAAACAAAGAATCATTTCAAAGCTACAGAATTTGGAATAAAAAAACAAACCTGCTAATGTCAAGCTTGTCCTTATAGCACCACAAGACACTAGGATTAGACTTAGTCACTGCCTTTGACAACATATGATGGAGATTCACTATCTGTTACACACACACACACACACACACAAATAGATTAATATCCAACAAAAATTCTCAAAGTAGAAAACTTTACAGAACAGAAACACCAAACCTGGTCACGAGACTTGTCACCAATAATAACAAACATTGAACGATGTCTCAATTTGACACCGTTCTCAATCAGAGTCCTAATACGTTCATCCACCTTCTTCCTCATTATTCACAAAACCCAATTTTTGAATTGAAAAATCGAATTTTTTGTTGAATTGAAAGGATAGAAAACTTAGGGTTTCAAAAAGGTGCAGTAGGGTTTATGGAAGAAGATGATCGTGGTTTGACCGTTTTGCCCTTTCCTACTAAAAAGAACAAAAAAAAACACATTCGTTATGTACACTTCGAACTCTCGACCATTAAGACATTCTAAATGGGCTTTTTTGATCAGAGAGGCTAAGCCCATAGAAAAAGATGTGGTTTAAATGTTAATTTGACAAAGGCGATCACGCGGCTATTAGCTGTCTTATCCAAGGTGAGGTCGAAAACGAGTAGACAGTGAAGCATACGCGCCGATAAAAGACGCGTGGGGTGAATGAGAGTAGCCATGTTCAACGGGCTTTAAGATCCAACATTTTGAGTCAGTAGTGATGGTGGTGGATACAACAAGTGAGAGAAGAAGAAGAAGAAGAAGAAGAAGAAGAAGAAGAAAGAAAGAAAGAAAGANGTGGGGTGAATGAGAGTAGCCATGTTCAACGGGCTTTAAGATCCAACATTTTGAGTCAGTAGTGATGGTGGTGGATACAACAAGTGAGAGAAGAAGAAGAAGAAGAAGAAGAAGAAGAAGCAAGAAAGCGTCATTCTTACGTTTTTCTTTTCAAAGCAATCATCTTTTTCAACGACACTTTCAACTAACACTTCTTTTTTTGCTTTAGCTTCTCTTTCCTCACTTTTAGATCTCTCTTGTCTTCTTTTGGATTTTGTGAGTTTGAAATCTTTGGGGTTTTTAATCACTTTGGATTTTTCTTATCCTCTCTCTGTTTACTCNGAGAGAAGAAGAAGAAGAAGAAGAAGAAGAAGAAGCAAGAAAGCGTCATTCTTACGTTTTTCTTTTCAAAGCAATCATCTTTTTCAACGACACTTTCAACTAACACTTCTTTTTTTGCTTTAGCTTCTCTTTCCTCACTTTTAGATCTCTCTTGTCTTCTTTTGGATTTTGTGAGTTTGAAATCTTTGGAGTTTTGAATCAGTTTTGGATTTTTCTTATCCTCTCTCTCTGTTTACTTCTCTGCTTCTGAGTTTAGATCGATTGTAAACTTTGGAGGAAAGGATAAGAAAGGAGAATACTTTAGGCTTTTTAGGGGGTTTTGTTTCATTTTTGAGAAATGGGTTCTTCAGAGGTGAGTTTCTGTGACTTGCTACCTTTGTTTTTGTTGTGTGGTAGTGAATCTTTGTGGTTACTGTTCTGAAGAAGTTTGAAAGAGATTTGGAAGAAATTAGTGCTTGTTTTCTCTTTGTCTGTTCATGCAATTAGTTTAATTTATGGTGCTTGCTTGTAGCTTAGTTTGTGGTTACTATTGAGCTTGAAAGGATAGGTTTTTAAGAAATCAAAAGTGTTTCAGTGTCTAGTGATTGAAGTGTTTGGTTATATGTTTCTTTGTTGAGGCTTCTTTTTGGGGAAGAGACTTTATTTGGGTATTAGTCCAGTGAGTTTGTTCAATGCATTAGTTCTAATGCATGAAATGAAAACTTCCTTCTTGACTGTGTTAATTCTTCAGTGAATAGTTTCTCCTTTGTCTCTGATCTGAGATGAAGTATCTGCTAGTTTAATGGTCCTTAATTTTGTAGATATCGGAAAAAAATTGACATTGCTTGTCACATTTTCCGTCTCCTAGCTTTAGCTTTCTTCAACAAATTTTATTACTTGTTTGAGTTTAGTTTGTGTGCATTAACAATAGTTTCTCCTTTGTCTCTGATCTGAAATGGAGTATCTTCTAATGATACTTATATTTGTGCACATCGAGAAAATGACATTTTGTTTCACATTTGCAGTCTCTAGCCCTTAGCTTTCTTCAACAAATTTTCAGTCTTTGTTTTGAGTTTTAGTTTGGATTTGTTGTGTTGTTGTGACTTTTGGTGTGACCTTATGTTTATCTTGCTGTTTGGTTTACTGCAGATATAATTAGAATGGATTGAAAAAGGTTTCTGGTCTAGTTGCTTGTGGCTTTTGGTTTGGTGGAACTGAATTGGAGTTATGAGAAGAGGTAGAGGGAAAGGCAAGAAGGCGAATGCTAGAGAGGATCGAGGAAGCGGCGAGGAAGAGAAGCTTCCAGCTTACAGGAGAAGAGGGAGGCCACAGAAGCCGGTGAAAGATGAGATCGAAGGACAGGAAGAGATAGTGGAGAAGGATGATGACACAAATTCAGCAACAAGTAAAGAAAATGTGACAACTGAAAATGGGAGGAAAAGGAAGAAACCAGTGGAGTCTAAAGGGAGTGAAATAACTGAAGAAGAGAATGGGTTAGGATCGAAATCAAGCACGGAGGATTCGCTGAAATCATCGCCATCTATCGGGTTTAGACAGAATGGGAGTAGAAGGAAGAACAAACCAAGGAGAGCTGCTGAAGCTGTTGTTGAATGTAATGGGGTCTAGAAAAGAGGTTCTTAAAACGCTCTTGAAACCGCCTTTTTTGTTGTTGTATCACTTTTGTTGTTAGAACCCAAGTTTAATGCGGGTGCGTTTTGGTTTCATACAATGGAATCAAAAATTTCTTATTATTCGGACTGGTACACTACTACTCTCTATCTTTTTCTTCATTAAGTTTTGAAACTCATCTCTCTTGTGAAAAGGGAGTAGAGCACTTGAGACTTAAAATGCTCTTTAGTGACCATGAAACAAATGCAACAATGATGAGTTGTGAAAAGTGAAAAAGAAAAGTTTGAACAAGTGACCTGAAAGATTTGTGAAGCTAGTGAAGCGAGATTAGAGGCTTTTTTCAGGTTATTTTATAAGGATTTTTAACAAACCAAAAAGAAAGGAACTAGATTGTGTTTTGTGTACTATAGATAAAGCAAAACACACAAAAGGAATAGAATCAAAAACTTAATAAACACACAACCCAATGAAAGTGCAAGTACACAGATTCTGATGGATACATGACCATGAATCTAACTCCCCATACTTCTCTTTTGAAAAATATTTAATCTATCAAGAAAGATACTGCATTGGATATTGTGTGTGAAGAAGAAAAAAAACACAACAAATCTAACTTTGTTCAACAAAATAAAATTGAAATCTGAAAGTGTTTTGAATAATAATAATAACCTTCTAGTTGCATTGAAGAGTCACATCCTTAGTTGAGTTCCAACACTCTCTGTCTCTCTGCCCATAATTCTCAGTTTCTTACCACTTTAGTATTTTTATAAAAATACCAATAAAGTACTACTATTGTTTCTGTTGCTCTTTAATTAGTAAAACTAGGTGATTGGAGTATACCTAATTATTATTATCTTTATACAAACACATCCATTTATAGGCCTGTGCTCAATCCATATATTTTACAAACTACAATCAAAAGGTGAATGTATAAAATCATCATTAGTCTACATTTCTAGTATGTATAAAAGAACTATATTATATTGAATTTGATTATAAGAATTTTAACATGCTGGTTTATGTTCTCTGGTCTCATTTAAGGTTATCATTTTTGTACTTTAAAAGAAGAAAGAAAAAAATATTCTTTATAGTATGTTCATTAAACAACAACAAAAAATACAACAAAACGCAAACGCAGAACGCTAAAATCCGTATCTCTCTGTATTCGTGGCTTAGTATCAATCACTCTTGAGTGTCTCTTCTTTTGTCAGCTTCTCTCTCTCTCTTTCTTTCTTTTGCTCTCTCTCTCTCTCTTTGTCTCTGATCTTTTTAAAGATAGCAACAGGTAAAATCATCGAAACCACATTTTCTTTCTTCTTCTCTTTCTATTTCAAGACTCAGAGAGAAGAAAGAGAGAGATGAGCAAAAACATATCTTTCTCTTTCTATGTTTGAAGCGAAGCAAAAAAACTAAACTCTACATTATGGAGTTGTTAATGGGTTCTGGTCAGAATCAGGCAGAGTCAGGTGGTTCATCTTCCACTGAGTCATCTTCACTCAGTGGTGGACTCAGGTTTGGTCAGAAGATTTACTTTGAAGATGGATCCGGATCCGGAGCAGGAACAACCGGGTCGACAAGCAAGAACTGTGGTCGTAAGTTGATGACAGCTAGGTGCCAAGTGGAAGGTTGTAGAATGGATCTAAGTAATGTAAAAGCTTATTACTCAAGACATAAAGTTTGTTGCATTCACTCTAAATCCTCTAAAGTCATTGTCTCTGGTCTTCACCAGAGGTTTTGTCAGCAATGTAGCAGGTTTGTTTTCTTCTTTTTATTTACTTCTTTTTGCCACTTCCGGTGACCGGAGACTTCACAGGAGAACCAAAGCTTTAAGCTTTTTCTTTTTTGCCTTTTTGCTGTTGCTTTGGCTCTTAATGTTTTGAAAAGTCTTGATGAATAAAACTTTACAGCTAGTTTAAGTGTGTTCTTGTCTCTTGTTATGGAGATTAATAATATGAATTATTATGTTTGCTTTTGGTTGAAGTTTTCTTTCTTTTTTCCTTTTCTTTTATGTTCAGGTTTCATCAGCTTTCTGAGTTTGACTTGGAGAAAAGAAGTTGTCGTAGAAGACTTGCTTGTCATAATGAACGACGAAGGAAGCCACAACCTACTCTGTTCACTTCTCGTTATGCTAGACTCGCTCCATCTCTTTACGGTTAGATCCTATTTATACAGAACCTTACTCTGTTCAGCTCAGTGTGCCTTATGCTTAGATTCTTGCTTTGGTGCTAGGAAACCCCAGTTCTGCTATGATTAGAAGCATTTTGGGTGATTCTAGATCAGTGATTCGACGGTCTGGATCAGCGTCATCGTGGCAGTTTAACCCGGAAAGGGAAAGCTATCGTCCACTGATGAATGTTCTGTCACAAGGAAGTACAGGTTTTACTATAACATATCCTGAGATGATGAACAACACTACCAGCACAGACTCAAGCTGTGCTCTCTCTCTTCTGTCAAATTCAAACCCAAATCAGCAGCCGCAGCAACAATTTCAGACACCAACCAACATATGGAGACCATCTTCAGGTTTCGATTCGGTGATTGCTGAGAGGGTTACAATGGCTCAGCCATCGCCTGGTTTGGTCCATAATCAGTACCTGAACCCAACTTGGGAGTTCCTGGCCGGTGAAAAGAGTAATTCGCATTATATGTCGCCTGTTTTGGAACCGAGTCAGATCTCTGACTCTGAGCCAGTTGATTTCCAGATAAGTAATGGAACCGCAGTGGGTGGATTCGAGTTGTCTCTTCATCAGCAGGTTCTGAGGGAATACATGGAACCTGAGAACACAAGGGACTATAACTCTTCTCCTCAATATTTCAATTGGTCTCTTTGAGTGTTTTTTTCGCTTTCGCCCTTTAAAGACTTTTTCTTGGATTGACTTGTTCAACTGCACCAAGAGCTTTTTTTACCTGTGGAAGGTTATTACTAAGACTTGATAGTCCAAGATCTTATCGTTGCTGTTTTCTGCTACTTAGAACTAGGCAATGATACCAGATAATGGCTTTCGATTTGGATGTTGTTCTAATGGCTTTGAACTTTTATATATAAGCCCTTTGTTTGTAATGATGATCTTTGTGTTGTTTACAATTTTACATCCAAGAGAAACGCATGTTTACTAGCTTTATAGATCAGATTGAAACATTAACATCATCATCAATACATATTTTGTTTGATCAAATCTGAATTCCACATGCTTTTATCATCCTCCTATCTATTAAAGCATGAGTAAAAAGGAATTAGCAAGTCCTTAAAAATCTTTCAGTGTGTACCTTTTCCCTTATGTGAACTGCTTTTGGAAGCACAAAGAGTCTTTCTTCTGAATCTTGTTTCCTCTTCAGCCACATCACTCAATATGGCAAAACTTGAATTGTGTGTTCTATGCTTCCATACCAATATTACTTAGTGATCATCCTCATTTACACCAGGGCAATTGGATAGAAGAGCTTCACTCGTTTCATACTAATTCACATATCGCACAAAAAACTGTGAGTATACTTACCACAAACACAGCATTTCGCATTGATAAAAGAAGTCTTAAATGCATTCAATTACCTGGAACCCGCAAAAAGGACAGTACCGATGTTCATCTCTCAGTTTCATTAGTATCTCTTGCAAATCCTGCAACCAGTGAAACTATAACTGTTACCCTCAAGCACCTAAAGAGTACTCAAATTCTCAACTAACAGCATCTACTCGATTGGTCTACTAAAGGTGAAAGAGACCAGAAACACCCAACATACCTCTTCAGTGATCACCTCCTCTTCTTCCTCTTCATCATCAGCCTTACCATCCTCACCTTCCTCATTCTTCTTCTCAGGAACAACAACCTCCACATTCTCAAGCTGATCAAGAGCAGCCTTAGCCTTCCTAAAGTTAATCACAACTCTTTTATTCCTCCACCGAGACTTCTGCCTAGACCCGAAATCCTCCAACATCTCCTCAACCTTCCTCTTCTCATTTTCCGCCTCAATCTCCTCCTTTCTCCTCTTCTCCTTATGTGGATCCTCTCTTCCCACACCGGCCCTCGATCTCCGAATATTCACACTCACCGGCTCAGCTCTACCTGACCCTTCTTTACCAAGAGCAGAACCTGGCTTGTAACCCATTTGCTTCAACATCTTAAACCCTATGTTAGACTCTCCAATAGGAGTCTCTTCAATACGAGCCAATGTCTGCTTATCTTCTTCTATTTGCTTCCTCTCTTTCTCAAGTTTTCGTCTCTCGTGCCAATTCAGATTCTTTAACTTCTTCTTAGATGGTTCAGCTATTACAGTTTTCTTCTCAGATTCCTACACAAGCACTAAGCTATCAATCTAAATAGGCTAATTTCGTTTTTATCTATAAAGTTGAAAACTTTGTTATGAAAATACCTTTCTTTTGGAGGTTTGAGCAAGTTCTTTTGGAATAAATTGAGATAAGTCTCCCATGTAGTCATCTTCTTCTTCTTTCGCTGCTTCTCCTCCGAGTCCGGTCAGATTTCTCGGTGATTCTGCCATTGTCGACGGAGCTTGCTACAAAGCAGAGAAGAAGAAAAGACAGAGTTATTAATGGGCTTTATTGAGACCCAATAAGTCTGATTTGGGCTTTCTTCGGCCCTATTGTCTTTCTCCTGAAAGAACATTGAAAACAAACATTTGTTGCTTCTCTGCTGCATCTGTCTCTCACTTTCTTCATCTCTCGCACTCTTCGAATCCTAAAGGTAAAATACTCTGAATCTCTTCACTCTACTTGTAATCTATGATTCAAATTCTAATTATTTTTTCTCGTATTGTTGTCGAATAGTGTTTGATTGCTAATTACAAAACCTAATTGATAAACGTTGAAACTCAGATTTTGATAGACTTTTGTGTGATTTATATTCAATTCATCTGTTGGGTTTTGTTCTACTTTGAGTTTTGGTTGCCTGTGTTCTTGTTAGATCTAATTTGAAATAAAAAGATTAAACCTTTTTTTATCTTGTTAGAAGGCAAAATGGATCCAGCTGGTGATGAAATGAGGTACTTGGAAGAGGAAGATGGTGCTATGATGAAGACAATCAAAGGGTCTGTGACTGGTTTTGCAGCTGGGACGATTTACGGGACGGTTGTGGCAACATGGAAAGATGTTCCTCGTGTCGAAAGGAACGTTGCTCTTCCTGGACTTATCAGAACATTGAAGATGATGGGAAGCCATGGACTGACCTTTGCTGCTATTGGAGGTGTTTTCATTGGTGTTGAACAGTTGGTGCAGAACTATAGAGGAAAGAGGGATTTTTTCAATGGTGCTATTGGTGGGTTCGTTGCTGGAGCTTCTGTTCTCGGCTATAAAGGTAATGTTTATAATACACTTGGATGTGTCGTTATAGAAATCACTGGATTGATGGTTTGTTCTTGTTGGGATATCCATTACGAGGTCAACTATGTAGGATTTAAGTATTGGGTTTTGAGAAATAATTTCTGTTTCTGTATTAGTCTGTGATCCATAGGTTTTAGACATTCATGGTGAACTAACAATTTTGCTAGGATAGGGAACTAGAAGCATTTTGAGTTTTATGACCTGGAACAAACAAAATAGGTTCCAAGATGATGTCGTTCAAAGAGAGTCAAACACGATTAGGACCTAAATACAGAAAGTGTGATTCTTGGTCTTGTAGTACAATACACATTTGCTCTACCATTTACAGGAGAGATTTATCTTTATTTGTTGATCAAGTCATAGGTGGAAAGATGGAAACTGCATATCAATTGAGGTTTTCGTTGTATTGTTGTTAGAATTAACGTTGCTTCTACATTATTGTGACCTGGGGTTTGGTGCATTTGTTCCTTTTTTACAGCAAGGAGCATCCCAACCGCAATATCGGCAGGGGCTGCTCTAGCAGTCACCTCTGCTTTGATCGATTCTGGTGGCCAGACCACGAGAGTGGACACAGGCAGAGAATACTATCCATACACTGTCGAGAAAAAAGCTGGAGCTGATTCTTGATTGTACCTGATGGTGACTAAAAGTTTGCGAATGGCTAAAGTAGCATGAACGCATTATTAGCTGATCCTGAGCTCTTAAGACCTCTCTTCCATGTCTTTTTTGTTTTGCATCTGGAGATGTGAAAAATCCGTACTCGTGCATCTTATCTTTATCTGAATGTTTCTACAATAAAAAAAATGTTCTTGTAGTTGCTGCAAGCATGAGAGATGATTTGAGCCAAAATCTCCTTTGTTTCTACATGTAATCTTTATTGTTTCGGTTCTCACACATATGTTAATCTCAATATGCTAATAGGTTGGAGGATTGATTCGAACTGTACTCCCTCCGAGAAAAAGATTAACACGAGAATATCAAAAAAGTTTTTTGCAGCTTCTGCTTATAAGTTATAACAATTCAAGTAAGCCATCATGCTCACTTCGCAGATGAGATTTTCCACATAGAACGAGGACAAAAAGGAGAGACTGAAATGTCAAAAAGAACAAAAACTAAACATGCGCAAAGCAGAAATGAGAAGGAAAAAAAATAACTCTAAAGGAAAGCTTTGAGTGTTCTGTGCAGATAAGTTACTGATGAGGTTTTTGTTCCAAACTACAAATCAGGCTGGTTTCTCTTTTCTTTTTTCTGGTTCTTGAGTTTCTTCACTAGCAATATGCCAATATGACCGAGAGAGCTCTACAGGGACGAGGCATTGGAAAGATGCCTCGTTAATTATCCATCATTAGTCACCTTGTAGGCAATAGAGTTGTCTTATATTCCCCGATGCTGCCAGATTCACAGAAGAAACAGAGGCAATCAAAACCAGATAAATGATCACATAAACTAGAGTGTGGATGGATTTAGAAAGTTCTGTACCATAGAGCCAGTCTTTGAAATACACATGGAGTGCGCTTGATAGCTCTCGTTTCCGGTTTTCTTCCAGAGGCGTTTCTTTTAGCGACCGTCTTGTATCTTCGAAGTTCTTAAGCTGATGAAACCAGAAAATGGAGTTATGCTAACATACAAATGAGGCGAACAAGTGCTTCATCTCTTACTAGAAAAAGAAAGTAAGGACATACGTTTCTCTGCTGAGCTGCCAAATAAGCATCTGGCAATGGGAATGGATTGTCTTTCGTTGAACCAACCTCCTCGCCGCTAAACCAGTTTGGGATCTGCACCATAGACATTGGTAAATACCACAAGATAAATATGTGATTAAATGATTTATGAACAGCATTCACAGGTTACTGGAGCAAAATAAAATCAGCAGAAAGAGAGCGTACCAAAAAGTTAATGAACTGGTCAGGGTCTACACAAGCAGCTGATTCAGCCTGTGCATCAGCAACACCGGCAGGATGTGATAGAGAGTCATGTGGATCCACTGCTCCAAGTGCCAATGGTTTGTCCCATTTGTTAATAGTTGGCTCAACCCCTACTTCACTCATGTGCTCCTCCAGATGAGAGTAAAATGTATTATACGGAGCGACCTGGAACAAAAACAAATTGATGCCAGCATTTAAAATCAACAAAAGCCTAAAATCACTAGAGCTAATATCTAACAGCGCTTAAGAAACAGTGACAACTGCTTGAAGGAAACATCTGACCAGCGGCATCTCCTAACGAATTCTCTACACCATAACATAACGAGCTAGACAGCCATGGGAAATTGTTTCCACTAGACTCAATGACATATCCGACACAGCATATTAACCAAACTAAAGCTAGAGAATTGTCTAGCCTCTTTGCTACTTTTAGCTTTACAACAGAAAAGTTATAAAAGAGCTGTGTATGCGACATGATATAAAACTTGAACATCAGTCATCAGTCTTAGAGAGACGCTTTACCTGCAGTTTGTGGTTATCACCAACAATAAGAGGTCGCTGATTTACTCCCAAGAAGAATACACATTCACGACAATTGGCGATGCACACTCGTTTGGAAGCTGCAATCACATGGACTCTCTCACAGTGCTCAACTCTTAATGCCTGCAGAAATGAATCAAAAACGATTTGCATGCATCTAGTAAGGGTTGGCAGACATTATTACTTGTAAATTGTTGCCTTGAAGAACTCCATTAAAGATTAAGAGGAAAAGAGTATTGTTTCCATACCTTGCCAACAGCTCCCAGAACTATAGTAGTATCAGAACATCCATGCACCGTTGCATATCTCAGTGGCGCTAAAAGATAAATCACAGAGTCATGGCAATTAACAACCTGCAGAATCCACAGAAGATGTAGTTGACATGCATGTTCAGGGACAACACAAACAGAAGGAGAAAAATGGAGCAGGGAATGCTCCAACAATATTAAAACTCAAGTTGATAATTCACAGAGTACCTTCACAGATCTACCCCTGAGTTCGGAGGCCTGCTTGACAAGTGAAGTCTTGGAGACTCCCTCGATTAAACATGGGCCTCTAGTACTAGGTGCAACCTTGTTCGGAGGAGCACAAGCATCGGACATCGCATCATCTTGATCAGAAGGTCCGCTTTCTTTCCCAGAAATTCTCTCAGTAATGCTTTCTAAAGCGGAAGCTATGTTCTGCAGAAGCCAGTCATGCACTTGGGAAGCAGGGACGGGAACAGCGGGCATATCTGGATCAGAATTTGCAAAAAAGGGAGTCGCTTGGCTCAATGGAGATACATCAGAGCCCTTATCACCAAACTGAACAAGAAAACCTAGATGCTCGAAAGCCTCCATAGAGAGAACCTGAAGGATGTTGAAAAAGCAAATCAATTATGTACTTTGAACCATCACGAAATAAGCATCTAACTTGTGACTTGTGCTCTCTTTCATTCCCTTAAAAATTCTTATCCAACCGCAGACTGTATTTGTTGTAAAGTAGAAGCAATGACTCCTTCTGAGTGTGTCTGTGTGTGTGTATATATATAGAAAGATTAGAGCTTACCAATGATTCATCTCCTTCTCCCTCCACAGGATCTGCTAGGAGTGAAATGATGTTTGCTATATGTTTTTGCAGATATGTCAACTGATGAGCTTCATCATCTGCTTGTGATGGCATAAACCGACGGCTATTGCTGCGAACAAGCTGCAAAAAATGATGAAAATGATAAATGACTAACAATTCAGCTGCACCAAATTGTCCCGAACCCATGTGATCTGAAATAATAACATACCTAAAAAAAAAAAAGACTATTGAAACACTAAAAAGGTTAATATTAGATTACTGTTCTCTAAAAAACATAATGACCAGCCATAAAACAAACAGAAATCCTCATGTATAAATACTACTTAAAGTATGTCTTCATACGCATGTGTTTCAAACCCCAAAACCGGAAGATTTTCAGTGCTTAGCAACACTAACACTAGCACTCTTACAATAGCATTAACAGCACTACCTCCACCACAAGATAACCAAACAGTTTCATCGTAATTAAAACAATAACCCTATTNAAGATTTTCAGTGCTTAGCAACACTAACACTAGCACTCTTACAATAGCATTAGCAGCACTACCTCCACCACAAGATAACCAAACAGTTTCATCGTAATTAAAACAATAACCCTATATTGCATTACGCACACAAGCATCATTTCGATAAACCACCTAAAAATTCCATCTTTACTTAACTAAGTCTCAGATAACTCCAAAAAAACTTAAACTTGCATTACAAAATGGCAGCAAAAACAATTCCCTAACCCCGCTAATACAAACTACCACATTTTGAGTATAACTTGAGGCACAATACAACCAAAATGGTAAGAAACTATGCCTGAATTGGAGACAAAGCAGACAAGTAACCATCAAAAGCCGAAGTAGAAGGCCAAACATCAGCAACAGCAGCAGAATCCTTATGAGTCCTAGGCAACAACTTCTTATAAGATTGAATATACAAAAACAAAACCAGATCCCTAAAATCAGCTCCAATTGAATCAACTTCCTCCGGTTTAGCCTTAACCAAAGGATCATTCTCCGAATGAAGAACCGAGGCAAGAGTCTCGAGAACAAGCCTCGCGTGCTCTTCAGAGATCTGGAGCACATCAGCCACTATACCGGATCCAACCCGGTTATCAGAAGCGGAATCGATTAGCTTCTGCTTAACCGGAGCTAGGGTTTGGATCGGGTCGGTGAAAACGAGTTTCTGGATCGGGAGGAGACCGTGCTCGAAGGAAACGCGTCGTGGGTGGATTAATGAGTTCGGATTCGGGTTTGGTTCCGGGTCGGGTGGTGGTGGTGGTGATTGGTCGATTAGGTCTTGTTGTTGTAATTCATCACTCATGTTTTTTTTTTTTCGAGAGAGAAAGTTTCGATGGTGAAAATGAAAAATGCAGATCTTTTTATTTTTCTTTGGGTGACGAAGAAGAGAGAGTGATGGATACTGTGTGTGCACGTGTATGGTAATATATCTTCGGCTTGTGTTTTCGATCGTTGGATTTTGGAGATGTGACACGTAGGATGAAACGGTGACAAGAGGTTGAATTGAATGCTGTGGGCATTTAATCTTTTGTTAGGTTTCATTAGTATTATTGCAGTGAGTTAGGTGAAGAACGTTTTCAAAAGCAAAAGGTGGTGATGATTATGAGTTTATGATTCATACATTTGGAGTTTGATAAAGAGATATACTTTGTTAACTAAATTGTGTTGACAACAAATATAATTGATTGTATGTTAGAACTTATTGTTGGAGGTTAATGAAAATTTAGGTATTGCAGTTACTGTGCTATGATCTTTTTGTTTTATATATAAGATATTTCTAGGTTATTTACTATAAGTTAGTAAAATATATTTGAAAGAAAATTCATGTCTATAAAAATGAATTCGTTTTTGGTATATATCATATTTGATGTTGAGTTAGGTTATTACGCAAAATCGAAAAGGGTATTTATTTCAAAATCTAAAATGTTACTGAAATAATAGACGTTTTTCATTTCCGTGTATTTAGAAAAAATGTTTGTGACATTATGGGAAATAAGGTAAATGCTATCAACTTTCCCTTTATCAGATTACAAAAGTTTAATACATTGGTCAATCTATAATACTTAGTTGAGAAATACGTAAAATTGTTTCTCTTTAATTATCTTGGAATATGGGAGAAAATAAATATATTAAGCTACATTACCAGATTGTTATGATTATGTCTTAAAAAAATGTTGATATTTTTATTTCACGGTTTATATTGACCACTAAGAACATATAATTTTGTACCTAAATTATGTTGTAGCATAAATAGGNAATTATCTTGGAATATGGGAGAAAATAAATATATTAAGCTACATTACCAGATCGATTGTTATGATTATGTCTAAAAAATATTGATATTTTTATTTCACGGTTTATATTGACCGCTAAGAACATATAATTTTGTACCTAAATTATGTTGTAGCATAAATAGTTACTACAAAGTTATCATTGTTAAAATTGTTGGAAGTTAATGAATGTTTACCAATATATATACTAAATGCCGTTTTAACATTATATAAAGGTAAGGGAAATTCATATGTATAAAAATGAATTCATTCTTAGTACATTCCATTAAATTCGATATTGTTATTTTATTATAAAAAAGCTAACACATCATTTATTTATTTTAAACAAAAATAATATTGAAATAAACCATCCCTTATTATATCCGCATATCAAGGAAAATGTTTGCAGCACCATATGAAATGAAGTAAAAAACCATCAACTTTTACTTNAATGTTTACCAATATATATACTAAATGCCGTTTTAACATTATATAAAGGTAAATTCATATGTATAAAAATGAATTCATTCTTAGTACATTCCATTAAATTCCATATTAAGTTATTTTATTATACAAAAGCTAACACATCATTTATTTATTTTAAACAAAAATAATATTGAAATAAACCATCCCTTATTATATCCGCATATCAAGGAAGATGTTTGCAGCACCATATGAAATGAAGTAAAAAAACCATCAACTTTTACTANATGAAATGAAGTAAAAAACCATCAACTTTTACTATGTTAGGTTACAAAAGTTTAACACAATGATCACTTATACTACTCAAATGATAAATAAGTAGAGTTGTTCATTTCTTAAATCTCTTGGAATATTGGAAGAAATAAATGCATGTCACATTAAACGATTGTTATGATCATGTTTAGGAGAAATGTTGTCATTTTTATTTCACGGTTTATTTTGACCGTTATGAAGGAATTCTTATGTACCTAAAATGTGTTGATGGCAAAAAATAGTTTATAACCTTATCATTGTTAAAATTGTTGGAGGTTGTTTCGGTCTTGCAAATTCTACAATTTCTAGGTTACCAAAAAAGGTACTACTATTTTTCGTTTTCTATTGTATGTCGTTTGGCCGGCATAACTAAAACGGCATTTACTTTAAAACCGACAAAATACTACTGAAATGGTCACTCATCCTTTTTGTAAATCTGTTGAGAAAAAAAAAACTTTTTTGTAAATTTTTGCATCATCATCGAAAATATCATAATATCATATTATAATATCGGAGAAACAAAATGCATAACATATTACACGATTGTTATGATTATGCCTAGAAACAATGTTGTTATTCTTATTTCACGGACCATTGAGAATGAATTTTTTTGTACGTAAATTGTGTTATACAAAACTTCGTTAAATAATAGTGTAAGTTATGATTATGTCATTATTCCCTATCAAATGTGGAGTTTCAAAAGACAAAAGAACATTTTCGGACCACACAAGTTTGTTATAGACTTATATATATACACCTATAAGGCTATAACATAAAACATTTTATCAACCTCCTCAAAAACTTTCAAACATGTTATCTGACTCGAGCCGGGCAACACCACTCCACTCAACCTCAGTCACCCGCCGTTGTCACCCCGGAGGTATCCCCCACTATGCCTCTCTCCGCCGACGTTACTCCCGCTCCGATTCAGTCGCTTGCCGGTGTCACTCCACTTCTTTCCGCCGG
>OVAP01001537.1:0-23314 GCA_900406295.1 Aurinia saxatilis | reverse complement strand
ATAGTTCGCCCTTTACGCGAAAACATCGCAAACCCGTCGCAAAATTGCGACTTTTTGCGACGAATGTTGTCCTCGCGGATTTGCGACTATAGTACGATGATGCTTGGGATTACACGCAAAATTAGACGCAAATACGACGCAGATTTGCGAGGGAAACCCGGCGTCGCAAATTTCCCTCGCAAATGGCGTGTTTTCTTGTAGTGTGATGCCTTCTGTCTGGACAGGGAGCTTGGTCGTTTCAAGGGTCATGGTTGTTGTTCCAGAAGCTTGTTAGAGGCTTTGAAGTTTCCTCGATTCATGATGGGTATACCTTCATGCGTAGCAGTGTGCCCATGAATATCATGTTCACCGAGCTTCATGTGTCCACCAAAACCTTGGTGATGTCGAATTCGCTGATGGTTAGCTGGATGACGAGAGGATCGTTGTGAGGTCAGTTGATTGCTTATGCGTCCTTCTCGGTAAAGGAGATATCGCAGTCTGGAAAGTCTGATTTTGTGGCCCGCGTAGGGCTAGCGCTTGCCTTCTGCTGGAAAGACCTGATTGCAGAGACATGGTCTGGGCAGTGTGGCGATCCTCCCATGATCACGTTGACATACTGACGAGGATGAACATCACAGGATGTTGAAACGGATTGTCGAGTAGGTTGTTTCCACTATGAGATGGGGTCATCATGGATCTGTCGAGATGGAATTGATCCACGAGGTTGTTACCTTTGGCCATGTTGATAGTTCCGAGCGATTCTTCGTGTGGAGCAGTCAATGAGGTCCCCACAGTTTGGCGCAAAATTGTGTGGGCAAGAATTCACACACAAACCAAAAACTTATCAAACGAATCGTTTTAAGGGATCGTTGACTCTCTATTGTGAACCGCTCAGAAAGTAAAAAGAAGAGACAATGAACAAAGAAGGATCTAAGACCTACTACCTTAGATCTTATATATACTCTAACTAAATTGCCTTGGGGCCCAAGCTCTCTCGTGGGCCACCTTCCATTTCCTGAAGATATGCTTCCATTTCTCATACAGTCTTTTGGAAAGTTTCCTTTCCTCCGAGATACTCCAATGATTCTATTCTTGAACCCTCCTGCTTAACGGCGCTTGGAATAGAACTTAAGGTTTTATTTTGATGGAAGATGGAAATGGGCCCACGATACCGAACTGGGTATTTGGCTAGTTATGAGTTTTTTTGGGCCCACAAGATTGTTGAGATAATAACGTGAGTCGTATGTGTTCTGATGATCCCCTCGTTAAAAACCTTAGCAAGGAAACCACATGGGAAAAACCTTACCAAGGGAAAAAGAGTGTGATCATGATGATCGTTCGATGAAATGTTCATTGTAGGTCCTTAGTTCTCGATGGAACTATGCATGTGCCTGGATCCACAGGATGCGATGTTGCTAGGCGAGCTAAGTTGGCTCGCGGACTTGGATGTGAACAATCTTGCAGGCCATACTTGATACTTAGCTCGCGGATTGAAATATGAGAAAACCTGCGGGCCACACTTGTGACTTAGCCCACGGACTCGAATGCGAGCAATCTTGCAGGCCATGGTACATACATAGCCCGTGGATAGTAATGGTGAGATTGTCCCATGGGCCACGGTGGTTGCATAGACTGCAGACGTTGATGAGGGACTTGCCCCGTGGACCACAGTGAAGTCATAGCCCACAGGTTAAGATGCAGAGCTTGTCCTGTGGGACATAGCAGAGATGTAGCTCGCCTGGCAAGGGAGAGAGCCCATCATGCGGGCCACAGGGACAGTTAGCCTGCATATGAAGGTGGTGAACATGTCCTGTGGGCCAGCCGTCTCACGTAGCTCGCCGGGAGAAAGAGGAAGACTTCTCTGTGGGCCACAGGGCAAGGTTCGTCCCGCGGGCCACAGGTGAGACGTGGCCCGCACAATGGTCTTGATCCATAACCGTGATTTCATGCGGGTCCTCATGTCCAGATGATCGATTGTCCATCGATAGATCAAGTTGGTTTTGTCGACGATTACTCGGGGACCCACATAGGGACTTAGCCCGCGGATGAAGAGGGAGGGCATGTCCCTTGGACCATGTTGAAGAAGCTAGCCCGCGGGTGAAGGAAGGGATCTTGCCCCGCGGGCCATGAGAAGGACTTGGCCCGCGGGAAGCTTGGTGCTTCCTTCCCGCTGGCCAACTTTCTTCTGTTGGATCACGGGAAGGTCTTGATGTATGCTTAAGGCCTCTCGTGGGTACTCTTCATGTCCGGATGTTCGAGTGAACCGTTGAGGAACCAAATGGGACTTGGTAAAGATCAGTCGGGACCTACTGCAAGACTTAGCCAGCACATTGCTTGGTGAGGCCTGTCAGGACCTACTGTGAGACTTAGTTATCACATTGCTTGGTGATGCTTTGGCCGGGACCCACCAGCCCAATGTTCATAGGAACACGAATTGAACAAGCTTGATGGTCCGTCGGAGGAGTTTTACGGAAGGTTTGGCCCACGGAACAAGCCAAGGGGCTTGTCTTGCGAGCCAAATGTCTTGCATGGCCCGCGGGACAATCCAATGACCTTGGTCCGCGGGCCATATCTCGTATCCTGCGGGACGTTCGTGTGAGCTTGTCCGCGGGCCACGTTTGTTACTTGGCTCCCGTGACAAGCCTAAGAGCTTTCTCCGCGGGCCAAGTTTGATCCATGTCTTGTTATATGCATTGCTGATCATGGGACCCTCAGTGATCCATGCTTAATTGTGTGGTTACCAATCGAGAGTCCATGTCTATATGCTCTATGGTGTGGACATATGACCAGCTCATGGGCCGTAGTAGTTTTTTGTGGGAAACACCTAACCGTTTAATGCTATCAATCTTCGGGGATGGAATCCGACCCCACGCTCTTCCAATATGTTAAGCTTCATGAGCTTCCAGCTAAAAGCCAATTGACAATTAGTGGAGAGACCCAATCTACTTATATTTCACTAATGATCCCATCCAACTTCCGATGTGGTATATAATCCATAATACGCTCCCTCGAGATGATGGTTCTTTGACCATTAATCTCCGTATGTTCGGGCAAGGATCGATGGACCAATTTGGGTCAGATCGATGATGGATCGGGTTGGATAGTGTAGATCGGTTATTCCCGTTTGAGCTTAATGGGCTCTGAGACCATGTTAAGCTTCATGGGCTTACATTTAAAAGCCAATTGACAATTAGTGGAGAGACCCAATCTGCTTATATATTGCTAGAGATTCCTTCCAACTTCCGATGTGGAATATAATCCCTAATACGCCCCCTTGAGATGTGGGACATAGCTTCAGAATCTTGCTTTTTCTTGCGTTAACATGTAGCTCTGATACCAATTTGTGGAGAAAGTTTGAATCTTTCGACTTTGTTGTAAACCTTTTTAGTGTTTTAGTNTGCTATCTTTTTTAAACCCATAGCAGCCATTTTTCCCCTCTGAGATCACCCTCTCTCTCTCTCTCTCTCTCTCTCTCTCTCTCTCTCTCTCTCGTGTGTTTAACTTGAATGAGATGCAAAAATAAAGAACACACACAATTAACGAGTTCACGTCCAGAAACTTGGACGTTAATCTCGCCGAGATGGTAATCGGAAATCCACTAAAGTTCTTTGAGTATTTTGGTTACACAAACCCTTAGCGAACAGGCTGTAAAACCCTAACAGCCGTCTCCCTTTTGTGTCCTACTCTCTTACCCACTTGTGTCTTGGTTAATGTTGGCCTTGTCTCCTCCTTTCCTTTCACGCATTCTCTGTTTCCGAAAATAGAGAAGAAGACAAACGCAGAGAAGGTACAGCGTAGATATTTACGCCATTGTCCTTAGCTCTAACGTCTTTTTCTTCACACGCGTCGCACGTGTGAATACATGGTTCGAACATCAAAACGAAACCTTCTTCCTTGAGTAGAGTCTTTCTGATACTTAGGCAAAACTTTACCATAAGTATTATAATATTTTGAAGAATGACAATTTATATTTCTACCTTTGATTTGTAAAGTGCTTACTTGACTTTGTAATTGGTTCGTGTTAGACTGTTAGTTGATAAATTACTTTTGAATAACAACAGATCCTTTCCCATGTAAATTTATATTATAGACGTGTGTGCATAAGATTTCTAATATTAAAATAGGAGTAGTTCTCATCCCAAATCATTGTTTTCTCTGTTATCTTCTTCTTCCCGTGATCGTCGGTTCTAGTAAACATTCGAAATCTCGGCGTAGATCTCCAATTCCCTTTCATGGGCTTTTCTTTCTCGCAGCAATGACGGTTATCACTTCTGATAAATGTTTATAACCAATTTTCGTAACCGTTATTGAACCCTTTAAATATCCCCTGCTTCGCCTCTCTTCTTCTTCACAAACATCACGGTCTTTTCCCTGATGTATCATTCCACTGATCATCCCATTCATAAGTTGTTACAGTCTCTCGACATGGATTCGGATGAAGACGAAATCACGATTCATGATTCTGTTTGTTTCCAGGCCCCTCAAACAACCAGATACAGTCTCCTGCTTCGTCCCGCTAATCCTCGCCGTCAAAACATACGGGCAATGATGCGTTTTATGCCACGGCTATGGGGCATGGACGATTCTGTTTTCGGCTGGATGGTCCCTCATGACTGTGTGCAATTTCTGTTCCCATCCCAGGAAGTGATGGATATTGTAGTCAGGAGGGGGCCGTGGAGCTTTAATGACTGGATGGTGGCCATGGGCCACTGGGCTGAAGACATGCCTCCGGAGTATCCAAATATGGTTACTTTCTGGGTACAGATACGTGAGATACCCCTCCACTATTACACATATTCGATTGTCAGTTACATTGCAGACAAGATAGGGAATGTTGTGGAGACAGATTTTAACCTTGATGGTGCGGCAAATCGTTACTACGCTCGTGTTCGTATCACATGGACACTCTCTAAGCCCTTGGTCTTCCCACATCGCTTTAGCTTTGCCGGACAACCATCGGTCCGTATTGCCTTCCGCTTTGAGAAGTTGCAAAATTATTGTTATGGGTGCCGGTCCCTGTGCCATGACGTCACCGAATGCTCTGAACCAGATCAAGACCATCAAATGAATCCGCCTGGCTCGGACCACAATGAAGATGCCTCTACGGCATGTGAAGACTAAACAAGACGTTTTGTATCTAGCGTTCAAAACCTTTCGCTAACCATAACTCATTTAAGTAGTTATAGTATATTTTAGTGGTCAATCCACTTGAGAGAACGATTAACGCGATAAGCACATCAAATCCTAACTAAGCTAAAGCAATCGAAAGAGTTTGGTTTTCAAATTCAATTATAAACATGCATTAACTAAGTGAACTATTAAGCAATAAATAAGACTAGCAATTATAAGCAAGCAAGAACACTAAAACAAGCTTAAACGGTTCAAAAAATCAATTAAAACAAGCATTGACCAATAAGTAATGGCAATAATAAGCAAGCAAGAACACTAAAACAAGCTTAAACGGTTCAAAAAATCAATTAAAACAAGCATTGACCGATAAGTAATGGCAATAACGACTAAGGGTAACTAGTAATTGACCTTGTGGGGGTTAATTTAGCAATCAAATAGCACAATCCTACGCAAAGGACCACTAATCTAGAGATTAACCAAAATCCTTTGGTGTTAATCCCTTTGAAGGTCATTAATTTGACTAATTTTCCAATTGTCAAATCAATAAAATCTAAGCAAGAAAACTCAGGTCCAATCAACCACTAAGCACCTTCACTCATTTCTCAATGGCCAAGATGACAAAGAAAAACACTTGTTCATTCAAGCATTTCATCAAACACCTTTTGGGTGTGAGAAATGACTAACATATATTCCTAGGTGATCAAAGTAGAAATAGCATTAAGCTTACAAGATGTTTAAGGAATCCTTGTTATTAACCCTACAACTCAAGATCCATCACTAATTACCCCTAATCTACCATACTCATTGATCAATAGAGAAATTACACACACATAACCATAGAAACAAGAGAAATTGAAAGATAAGACATGATTAAAGATGAGATTAATAGTTTGTCAAACCAAAAATCAAGTCTTTGAATCTTAAAAGAAAGATCTAAGAGGATTACAAGAGAGCTTAGGGTTTTTGTTTTTTTTAGGTAAATCTTATCCTCTAAACAAAAAGAGTATTTATAGGCAAAACCCAGAAAAGTCAACATAATTAACGAAAGTCAACAAAATCTGGGGAAGGGTAGAAATGTCGCTGGCATCGGGTCTCCCACATCGGGTGGCACCCGATGCCAACGACATAGGAGACCACCATTTTGGACACCATAAATGCATCTGGCATCAGGTCCCCAGATCGGGTGGCACCCGATGCCAGGAGCATGGCCTCCAAATATTGTCTTCTCTTCACTCTTTGCTTGATCCTTTGCTTGTTTGCTCATCCCTTGACCCTCATGTATCCATTAAAAGTCCCATCATGTCCAAATAGCTCAAGAAGTACCTAAAACATGCAAATATGTTATGCAAATGCAAGAATGCAAGTCTAAGTTCTAAATGCAAGCCAAAATGCATAATGTAACTTAATGCATGACAAACTATTAACAAATGAGGCAAAAACTAGACTAAATGAGTACAAAACAAAGGTAAAAATACTCCTAAAATGAAATACATCAATTCCCCCAAACTTAACATTTGCTTGTCTGCAAGCAAAAATCAAAGGTCGAGTCGAAAGAATAGTTTGAAAGTGGTAACTCAAAGCTATCAAGATGAAATTCTTAAACATACCAAACCAATTCGAAGTAATGCTAGCTTTTCCCTAGGGAAGTTTCTAATCATCGAGCTTAAGCAAATATAGCAAAATTGCCTAAGACGACTTGTGTAAGCTCCAACAAGGTTCAAATCAACTTTCCCTTTAACATTCATTAACATGTATGTGTGCGGTCTCAAGAATGGACAATTGATCAACAAGTTTGACATGGTAAGGAGAAAGGATAAAACGATTTGTAGTGGGGGTTAAATGCTTAGTGACTTGTCTCAAAACAAGCATAATTCATTATTTAAAAGCCCTTGAGAAAAGATGTGTTGATATTACGAGCTTCTCTTCCATTCTACTCATTCTCAACTCTCAACAACACACTTTCCTCTCAACCTCTCACTCTCTTCTAATTCTTTTTCCCTTTCTCAATACGACTAACCAACTAGAGACCTTTTATTTATCATGATCTAGCTTTTTCTTCCATTCTTTTCAACCCTTTCTTTTCTATTTTTCACTTAGCTCTTGGCTTTTCGCCTTTTTAGCTTACATGGGGTTTACACTTTTGTGTTTTAGACTTTTTGGTGGGTATATACTTTGTTTGTTGCTCTCTCTCTCTCTAGGGGTTTTTGGTAAACACTTGGGATTCCTCAATCTCATTGTCATTTTGGCTTAATCCTCACCTTTTTCACAATCTTTCTTTTTGTCTCACCCCTCCCCCCCCCAAACTTACTCTAAATCCTCACTTTTCTGTCATCAACTCTTTTCAAATCCAAAATCTCACAAGCGACTAATAATTTCCCAACCCTCCTAGATTAGTCAATGCGACTAATGTTTAATGGAAAAAAGGTACTCGTCACTTCAATTCTCAAGAGATTTTAAACATGATTATGCAAATGTGAAAAGGCCTACCACAAAAGAGTAATGTTGACTTGTAAGGAGGTTAAGGTTCTTTGGGGTAGGGATTAATAACCAACCTTAAATATGAAGGTGGCTAACCAAGTCATTTGAGAGTGGTAAAGAGGATAAGATGACTTGATTATTTTGAGGTGACCCACAAGTTGATCAAGAAGCCATATGAGAAGATTAGTCAAAATTCAGTTAAAATAAACTAGGGGAAGCTTTCAAATCCACTTGACTTTACAAAGTTATAAGCTTAACTCGATCGAGATGTTAATAGCAAGTCTTTCAAAATTCCCTAGCGAACAACTAGAACTACTAAACAATTGATCGAGCAAGTTTAATAATCTAGCATTTATAAGCAATCTCATCATTTTTCCCTCATGATTAATGCAAATGCAATCCTAAATGAGACAAACAAAATGACATTAAACTATATGCTAAAAAAAAAAAAAACTTTTTGGTTTTTCGAAATTTTTTTTAAAAAAATATGAATTTTATAGAAGACATGATGTTTGATGCAAAATCAAAATAAAACAACAAAGCTAGATTGTCATTAGCAACTAGCCCTCTCCCCCAAACTTAAATTTCATCCTCTCGATGGAATATTCAATTTGGAGAAAGGTACCGAAAATAAAGAAAAAAAAAATGTCATGGAAAATATGAAACGAAAGGCAAGTGTATATTACAAAAGATGAAATAGGTACTTCGAGCTCAAGGGTGGGAAGAGGATGGTGCACCGGGGTTGGGAGGGTCTTGAGGGTCTTCCACGTTGTACTCCGAGAAGCCGGATATGATTGGTGAAACGGTGGGCCGAGTAGTCCTTCCCGTTAAAGCATCATACTCATCAAACCTCTCCATCATGAGTGTGTTGAAACGGTCTTGAAGCTCAAGTTGCGTTACGAACCACCCTCATGATCATATACGGCTCGTAAGGAAAGTGTTGTAAGTGCATGTATTGGAACATCTCTTCGAGAGTAGCGTAATATGGTGGTGTGGCTCCTTGATGTGGTGGTGCGGCTTGCTCTTGCTCGGGCAGTTCTCCTCCTTGGTCTCCTCCTTTGTTCTCCACAATCCCGTAATGGAACTTGATGTTTGCTTGGTTGGTTAGGGGGGTGAGAGCACGATTGGGTAAGGTGAATGTGAAACTCCGCTTGTCGACATCTCGGAAGTAGTAGATGTATTGTCCTTGCGTGAATGGTGATGCCTTGATGGCCTTTGCGAGTGTGAATGCCTCTAGGTCGAGTGTCTCCATAACCGGATCAAAATCATGAAGATGAAGCGGAACATGAGACTCGATGAATATTGGTATCAAAACTCCTCCAATTGACGAAATCGGATGAGCTAGAGGAGAGGTGAGGCACCAATGTTGATGTCTTCTCAATTCTGTAGCTAGGATGCATCCAAGGTTGACATTGTCCTCGAAATCATCTCGAAATTCAACTCCCTCGCGAAGATAAACAACGTGTTTCAAACCTTGGAAGAGGAGACATAACTCACCCAACTTCACATTTCCATTGTCCATCCTTGGGAAGAAGATTTTGGCAAGGTAGCGATGCACAATTGATAGTATCGGATACCTTATCACAGATGCTTTGGATGCCCCCATGAGAGTATGCTTCGTTGCTTCCAATGATCTTCCAAAACTCGGTTGCTTGTCGAAAGTCCGAAAACTCGGTCAAGTCTCCATTGCCGAACCCATATGCTTGAAAAACCCTAACTATGGGAATTGTGTAGACCGTGTTGTAAATCTTGAAGCTCAAATGGCCTTCTTTCACTTTCTTCCTACGTGGATGTGCATAAACAACCTCCAAAGTGGCTAGGAATTGGCGAGTGAGCTCCGGATATGAGTTATAGGCCTCTCGAGCAAGCTTTCTGAGCCCCATTCTCCAAACAAACTCCTCCACATCTTCATATATTCCTATTGTGGTTAGGAACTCCTTTGATAGAAACCGAGTCGGAGCGAATTTGATCTTTCCCAAAGCATCATTGCAGTCTTTCTCCTCATTATTCCATTTGGAACAGTCACGAGGTGTCAAAATGTGTTAAGGCACAACGATTTCTCTTTCCTTTCTGTTGGAAGCTCCTTGTGATGAGCCACTTCCTCTAGTTACCTTTGTCTTATTCATCTTCCTACAAGAACAAATGAGAGACAAGAACCAATATAACAACCATTCACACTCCATTCTCAATCACCAAACAAGATACAACACCACATTACACAAAAGGGACCAAGATATTATCATTGCAATTCCAAAGAAATTTTTTCCCAAATGTGTGTATGTTTCCACAAGTCACTACATTCTATCAATAATAACAATCAAGAGAATCAATCAAGCAAACCAACAAACAAGAATCAAATTTTTTCCCCAAAATCATCAAATTTTCGTGACTATTCAAGGGGTGTTCCAAAAATCTTCACAAACATCAAATTCTCTATCAATAACACCAAATTCTAGCAAGGGAATCAATCCTATACCCATAAGCAACTCCTAAACACTCACAAATACCCAACCAAATATAGAATCATCAAACTCAAACCTTGGAGATATTTCTAATTGAGAGAGTTTTAGAGATTTACCTTAATATTTTTGATGAATGATTGATAGATGAATGAGGATGCAAATTATGATGAAAACACAAGCTTGTAAGAGAGAATTTTGGAGAAAAAATTTCAGAACCGAAGAGGGGAAAGAGAGAGGAGAAGTCGATGGGAAGAAGAAGAGATAAAAAGTTTGTTTCCAAATTTTATATATATAACGTCCGTGCGGCTGCCATCGGGTGGCACCCGATGCCAGCGACATAGGAGACTAGCGTTTTTTAGCACAAAAGTGCTTTTGGCATCGGGTCTCCACATCGGGTGGCACCCGATGCCAGCGACACTTACCTTGTTTTGGCTTGTTTTCTCCATGTTTCTTCCTTCTAAACTCCCCCAAACTTAGTTCATTTGGTCCACCAAATGCAAATTCGAAGGAAAACGAAAGATATATACAAAGATAGTCATGAGATTGCCTCTCAAGTGCGCTTGTTTAATGTCCTTAGCTTGACCGAGTCAAAAGGATACTAGACCGTAAGAGGGTCAGAAAGAGGAACCGTCTCACTATCCTCAATCGTCACATTGGTGAGATAAGGCTTGAGCCGATGACCATTGACCGTGAAAGGGTCTCCTTGTCGGTTCTCGAGTGTGATTGCACCGTAAGGCATCACCTCTTTAATCTTGAATGGGCCCGACCATTTAGACTTGAGCTTGCCCGGAAACAACTTGTATCTCGAGTTGAACAACAAAACCAAGTCTCCTTCCTTGAAATCCTTAGGCACAATTTTCTTATCATGCCATGCCTTGGTCCGTTCCTTGTAAATCTTGGAGCTCTCATAAGCATTGAGCCTTAGCTCGTCTGGCACGTTTAAGTCCAATAACCTCTTCTCCTGAGCTGTTTTTATGTCAAAGTTCAAGGCTCGAACAGCCCACATAGCCTTGTATTCGAGCTCGAGAGGTAGATGACAAGGCTTCCCATATATAAGATTGAAAGAAGTTGTACCAATGGGTGTCTGGAAAGTGGTTCGATATGCCCAAAGTGCATCATCAAGCTTGTTACTCCAATCTTTTCTTGTTCTTGAGACCGTCTTCTCTAAAGATTGACTTGATCTCGCGGTTTGTAAGCTCGAATTGACCGCTAGTTTGAGGATGATATGGTGTAGCAACCATGTGATTGATCCCGTAATTCTTTAAGAGGTTCTCGAAAACCTTGTTGATGAAGTGACTTCCTCCATCACGAATGACTACCCTTGGCACGCCAAATCTCGGGAAAATGATCTTCTTAAAGAAATTGATCAACACTTTAGCATCATTTGTTGAACTAGCAACAGCCTCAACCCATTTAGAAACATAGTCAACTGCAACTAGAATGTATTGGTTGCCATAAAAACAAGGGAAAGGCCCCATGAAATCAATACCCCATACATCAAAGATCTCAACCTCGAAGATAAAGTTTTGTGGCATCTCGTTCCTCTTGCCAACGCTACCTTGTTGTTGGCAAGAATCACACTTGGATACAAACTCTTGTGCATCTTTAAACAAAGATGGCCACCAAAAACCCGCTTGAAGTACTTTAGAAGCTGTTTTGAAACTAGCGAAGTGTCCAACATAACTGGAGCCATGGCAATGATACAAAATTCCCTCGACCTCTTTGTGAGCAACACATCTTCTAAAGATTTGATCCTTGCACCGCTTGTACAAATAAGGCATCCCAATAGAAAGGGACTACATCTTTCAAGAACTTCTTCTTGGCATGCTTGTCGAATGATTGAGGTATAACACCTCGGACCAAATAGTTTGCATAGTCGACATACCAAGGAAATGAAGGGGACGACTCTAGGGCATGAGCTTCATGAAAACTGGCCCTAGTGATTTAACTTCTAAATGCAAGCCAAAATGCATAATGTAACTTAATGCATGACAAACTATCAACAAATGACGTAAAAAACTAGACTAAATGAGTACAAAACAAATGTAAAAATAGTCCTAAAATGCAATACATCAAAGACCTTGTTGTGCGTCCCTCTCTCCCTGCCACCAACACATCCTCGCCTATACCATCACAACCACTTCTTTTGGGGTCATCCTCGCACCAACAATATGTGTTGGCATTTGTTCAGCAGAATGGACATCGCATAGATTCGGCTATGCTCCAGGTCGGGTACGATAAGTACACCACATCAGTGATTCCTGGAATCACCATTCGTGACCCTGTTCCACAGAACTGTTCGACACCAAATCCTCAAAGGAAAGACAAAGGCATCTTATGCGATGGAGATAGTCTCTTGGAAGTAGAGGCTAGTCAATACCATGCTGCCAAGCGTAAGAGATTGGAGTGTGAATATTCAATGGAGGAGTGCTCAAAAACGAATGATAACTTTGGAGGTGCAGCGGGCCCTGTTCCGCCATCGTCCCCATGAGGATAGGCTCCTGGAATTGCCAGGGCTTGGGAAAGCCCGTGGCCAGACGACGTCTAAAGGAAATATGTGGGAAGTTTCATTTAGATTTAGTCTTTGTAATTGAAACAAAACAATCCCTGTCTTTTATGTCTAAGTTAGCTAGTGAATTATGCTATGTTATTATCTATAATGTACCACCACAAGGTTTAAGTGGTGGATTAACTCTCCTTGGGCACCCCTCTTTACATGTTGAGGCCGTCTCCCAAGATGATAGACTCATTGATGTACTCATAAATAATACAGTGAAGCCTTACTATTTTTCTTGTGTCTATGGCCACCCTCAACTACAACACTGTTCATTGCTTTGGTCTCGTCTCTCGTTTCTTGCGTCTACTCGCGACAAACCCATGATAATTGATACACAAAGTTTTACCTTATGAATTTCTAACTGAAACTGCACAACAAATATCAGTTATAGTACTTAAGGATCGAATCCCCGAAGACCGAATAACTAAACAAACTAATTTATTAGATTCTAAATTAAAGCAAAAGTGATTGATTTTTATTTTAACTAACTAAGCAGACAGTGTGTAAATTATGAGGGTTTTGAATCAATTAAAACAAACGTTAGGCTTTGGGAATTTTAATTAGGAATCAAATATAGACCTAAAAACGGGCTGTGTCGATCGACACTGGTGTGGTGTCGATCGACACCCGTCGGACCAAATCTATGGAAACCTTAACTCTAGAACATGAACTTTGCAAACAAGCAATCCAACTCTCGCTGAGATTAACTATCTTAATTTAATCCCTAGAAAGACCAGCTTTCATTGAGAAATCCTATGGAATTTAAACTAGCATTATCAAACCTATTCAATTTGTTCACTAACTATTCTAAACCAAGTCTCATTGAGAAAAGATAGCTAGCTCTCCTAAGACAATTCTAGCAATTTATTAACACTCTCGTGTATAATAAATTCCCTATAATCTAGACTCAAGGTAGCTAATCTATGAATCTAGCAATAAGAACATCTAGGAGAAGAGTTAATTAATGGTTCATAAATTAAGCTTAAGATTAACAGAAAATCATCCTAATCTAAGAACCCTAAACCTAACTAATAAACTACTCAGACATGGCCAAGTAATTCATCATGCCATAACTGAAAGAAAGCAATAATAATCAATAAGACGGGTTTAATAAAATTTTCTCCAAAAAAACTCTCTCCAGAGAATAATAATGCATAAGCCTAAACAATGGCCAAAACCTAGTATTTATATGCACAAAAACGTCTGCCCCTTGGCAAAAATAAGGAAAGCTCGATATTCCTTTTTTCCCCCGAACACTAATTGGAAACTTTCTTTTTCTGCCAGTCAGAATGACATGTCTTCACTAAAATCGGCATGTCTCATCAACCAATCATTAGAATGAGTTGAAACCACTGCCAAAGTGCATACCTCTCCGATACCAAATGTCGAGTCACTGCAACTATGAACGATACTCTGATCTTCCCAGTTACGAACGACGAAATTCGACTGGCAGTCTTTTCCATTGGTCCTGACCGTGCCCTCGGTCCCGATGGAATGACAGGGGCTTTTTATCAACAATATTGGGACATAGTAGGAGAACGTGTGATACAGGAGATACATGATTTTTTCACTCTGGGTTTGGTTAAATCTCCGTTGAACCATACAAACATTACTCTTATCCCTAAGCATAATAATGCTCAACACTTACGTGAATATCTTCCTATAAGTCTGTGTAATGTGGCGTTCAAAATCATTACCAAGATCCTTGTCCGTCGTTTGCAACCAATGCTTGATTCCATCATATCCGAGACACAATCGGCTTTAATCCCCGACAGGCAGATAAGTGATAATATCTTGTTGGCTCAAGAACTCACACACTCTAACCACACGCAAACGTCAGTCCAAGACATATATGGCTATCAAAATCGACATTAGCAAGTCTTATGATCGGGTCAATTGGAATTTTTTTAGATCAGCAATGGAGGTTCTCGGGTTTTCGCCTATTTGGATTCATTGGGTCATGTTATGCGTCACAACAGTCACCTATTCGGTTTAAATAAATGGTTCTCCCCACGGGTTCGTTTCTCCACAACAGGGTCTTCGTCAAGGAGACTCATTGTCACCTTATCTTTTTCTCTTAGTCGCTGAAATATTATCCCAAAAAGTTGTCCAAGCTCAACAACGAAAACTCATCACGGGACTATCCATTGGTAACGGAGGACCACAAGTGATTTACCTCTTTTTCGCCGATGATTCCCTTTTCTTCTGCAAAGCCAACCAGAGAGAAAGTCGTAATCTCACCAAAATCCTTGATGAATATAGCTCCATGTCGGGTCAATGTGTCAATTATCGGAAATCATCTATGTCCTTTGGTTCCCGAGTCTTTGACTCGAATAAAACTATGGTTCAACAAACAACTCAGGTTCTAAATGTTGGTGGTTGCGGTAAATACCTTGGCCTCCCGGAACAGTTCGGCCGTAAGAAAAAGGACATGTTTCGATCTCTTGTGGATCAAGTTCGAACAAAGACCTCTGATGGCAAAATCAAGTCTTATCGGCTGCAGGGAAAGAAGTACTCCTTAAATCGGTAGCTTTGTCCATGCCTGTTTACACTATGTCATGCTTCTTATTACCTCAATCTATTTGGAATGAAATCAATTCTGTCCTATCCAAATTTTGGTAGGGTGAATCTAATAATCGTCGCAAGTTATCATGGATTAGTTGGAAACGACTCTCTATTCATAAACACTCAGGGGAACTAGGTTTTTGTGATCTCCATGATTTCAATGTTGCACTTTTAGCCAAACAGGCCTGGCGTATACATCACCACCCCACATCTCTGCTTCATCGGGTTCTTCAATCTCGATAATTTCCCTCTTCGTCGATTTTCGATGCTAGGGTGGGTCCAAAAGCTTATTTTGCGTGGCAGTCTCTCATCCAAGGGCGTAATCTGCTCTCCTCAGGGTTACATTTGCAATTAGGGGATGGTATTATTGATGCTTTTTCAAACAACTGGCTCCCAAGTCATCCACCTCGACCTGCATCCAGTTCACTTCCCTCTCCTTCGTCTCCTTTTTCAGTCAAGTATTTATGGACAAATCGGACTTGGGATGCTACAAAACTATCCATCATCTCCCCTGACGATCATGACTTGATTTGCTCGATCCATATTCCACTTTACTCTAGGCCTGATAAACTTATTTGGTTGTATACAAAGAACGGGCATTACACGGTTAAGTATGGGTATTTGTTTGCCTCTATACCCAGACTAGACATCCTTCCTCCTCCCCCGGGAGACATAATCGTCAAAAAATAATGTATGGGATTTGTCTCTACCTCCTAAGATCAAATTGTTCTTGTGGCGAGTACTATATTCGGCAATCAGTACCTCCGCTGCTTTATGTCTTCATGGTGTTCCAGTTGACCCTCTCTGTAAACGTCGTGGCCTTGAAGTAGAGACATCAAACCATATCTTCTTCACTTGTTCTCACGCTGCATCTACATGGTTATTAGTTGATCCTAATCCTTTCGCCAGGGCTCCTCCTGTCCTTAATGTTGAGGATAATATCCACAATCTCCTCTTGTTCTCTGCCTTACACTCTGCTAATCCGTCTTTTGGATTAGTAGCTTTTGCATTGCTTTGGCGGCTTTGGAAATGTCGAAATGACTTGCTTTTTTCAGACCAAACTTGGCATCCATCAGAGATTCTGGGATTCTTGGCACATGACACATTAGAATGGTTATCCATGCGTGCCCTGCCTTCCTCACGTTCTGCTTCCACCACTTTCCTTTCATTAAAAATGTGGCTCCCACCTCCCTTAGGTTGGGTAAAATGTAATTATGATGCTAGTTGGGTGTCTCCACATGATCCCACAGGAATCGGATGGGCAGTCCATGATTCAGCAGGCAACTTCCTGTTGGGTTCAGCTCTTTCCTCGGCTTCGACCCAATCACCTATCACAGCTGAATGCACTAGTCTTATCTTGGCGATACGAATGATTTCGGATCTCGGCTATGATTGCATCATTTTTTAAGGTAATAACCTTGGTTTCAACAATGTCCTCAATGGCATAGGTTCCGATATTTCGATTGACACTTATATTTTTTATGTTCACTGTTGTACAACCTCTTTTGTTGAGGTTCAGTTTCAATTTACTCGACGACATGTGATGCAGCGCATCCTCCTTCTTATTGGGCTTTGTCGATCGTCGTTATTGGGCCTGAGTACAACAAAACCCATCGTGCTTTCTTTCCGTGCTTTGTTCTGTTTCGTTTCATGTTCGTGGAGAGATAACTATAACTCCATTGCTTTTCAGATTTGAGTTTATCTTTAATTTATTAGGTAGTTTAAATAGGTATCATTGCTAGCATTGTAAAACATCGTTGAATCAATAATCGAAGGTCTTACAAGGAGTTTTACGCACCGAGAGGAGTACTCTCATCTCTGTTTCTCGTCGGCCTCTGTTTTTGAACCTCAAAATAGAGCCTTCCCTGATTGTTTCTCTTCTGAGACTCGAGCTTTGAAAACGACAGCTTCCGCTCTCTATCAGCTGGTATCAGACACAGTTCGTTCCTGTGAAGTGCTTTGTGTTTTCACTGATGCCTCCCAAAGCCGATAAAACGAAGCTTCAAGGTGATGCCACTGCCGATTGGTCAGAGCTTCGTCAAACTCTCCTCGCGATGCAGGAGAACATCCAGCAAACAATCCATGCCTCAATCACGGAGTTGACCGAGATTTTGGCTAATCAGTGGGGTCAGCGAAATCATTTGTTCACGGACGAAGAAATCCGCGGCAAAGACAATCCTTTCGCACAAGAAGAGCGTGTGATCGATAGGATTCGTCCCGGGAATCATCTTGTCCGGCGTCCTCACCAAGATCAGAGGAACACTCGTTGGGAGG
The DNA here is from genome assembly GCA_900406295.1 of Aurinia saxatilis. NCBI lineage: Eukaryota > Viridiplantae > Streptophyta > Magnoliopsida > Brassicales > Brassicaceae > Aurinia > Aurinia saxatilis. The sequence goes on along the minus strand of OVAP01001537.1, from coordinate 5,869 downwards.
CTGGTTTCAAAGTCGATATCCCTGAATTTCATGGCGGCATAAAAGGAGACTCTTTGGTTGATTGGGTCGTGGCTGTTGAAGAGGTGCTTGAGTTTAAAGAGGTACCGGAGGATCGTCGTGTTCCTCTTGTGGCCACAAATTTTCGGGGTCGTGCCGCGTCATGGTGGCAACAGCTCAAGAACACTCGCGCACGCAACGACAAGGAACCAATACGTTCGTGGGAGAAGCTTAAACGACACTTGCGCAAAACTTTCCTCCCTCACAACTACGATCGTACGATGTACACGCAGCTTCAAAACCTGAAACAAGGTGCAAGATCAGTAGATGACTATGCTGAGGAATTCTATTTGTTGCTCACTCGAAACGAAATTCATGATAGTGACACTCAATTGGTCTAACGCTTTATTGGGGACTGCGTCCTCAACTACAGAATTCACTGGCACAATTTGATCGCACTACAGTGGCGGAGGCTCATCGACGTGCGGCTTCATTTGAACAGCATGCTCGAACCACGACTTGGTCCTCTTCTAACAACAAGTTGCGGGTTCCGGACCAATCAGTGGCTCCATTGTCCTCTTCGCCTCGCGACACGGTCGATCCTCCTGTTCCAACCAGCCGCGGACAACAGGCGTCAGATGAGCAACAGTTTCGCAGGTCGTCTCACCCTAATGCCTTGCGTTGTTTCAATTGTGGGGAGCCAGGACACCGACAGACGGCCTGCCCCAATCAAACGCGTCGGGGTCTCTTTCTCGATGAGAATTATGACCAATCAGCACCCATTTATGACTCGGCTGCAGAAGACGAAATCGCTGATGACGCTAACCTTCATGCTACCCCTGGTGACTCGGGTTTCCTACTCTTCTTGGGTATCCAGCCGCATCGCCTCTCGCCAGAATCCTTGCTTGCTACACGCCGAGCTTCTCTTGTCCCTCCAAGTCGGGGAGACCTTTGGCTGCGTACCAACATTTTTCAGTCAACTTGCACAATCAAGGGCAAGGTTTGCAGCTTCATTATCGACTCGGGCAGAAGCAGGAATGTGATTTCCGCTTATGCGGTGGAAAAGCTGGAGCTTCCTTCTGAACCTCACCCCACACCGTATTCTCTTACTTGGTTACAGTCGGGTGTTGCGGCCAATGTGACTCACAGGTCGTTGGTTCCTTTCTCTATTGGTCCTCATTACCGCGAACGTACATATTGTGATGTGGCTACAATGGATGTGGCTCACATCATTCTAGGTCGGCCGTGGGAATTTGACCGTTAAATCATTCATGACGGGGCCAAGAATACATACCGTTTCTCCTAGGAAACGCATCAGATTTTGCTGTTACCCACGCCAGAGACCCCTGTTCCTCCTCTCCATGCTCCATCCCGCGCGTTGTTAGCTCCGCCTCCTACAGGGACACTTCGTGCGACCCCTTTGCTTTGTTCGGCGGCTACATTTGACAGAGAATTTCAAGAGGCAGGCGTTGCATTTACTGTGTTGCACACTGCTCTTAGTACATCTTCGGGGTCCTCTCCTTGTTCGGCCTTAGAAGCAGTGCTCCACGATTTCCCTGATATCTTCCCTGATAGCCTTCCTTCTGGGTTACCTCCTTTGCGCGACATACAACACCACATCGATCTGGTTCCTGGAGCTGCTTTGCCTAACCGTCTGCATTATAGGATGAATCCGGACGAGCACGAGGAGCTGCGTCGTCAGGTCGAGGATCTCCTTCAGAAAGGGTACATAAGGGAGAGTTTGAGTCCGTGTGCGGTCCCTGCCTTGCTTATTCCTAAGAAATATGGCTCGTGGCGTATGTGTGTCGATAGTCGTGCGATAAACAAGATTACGGTGCGTTATAGGTTCCCCATACCTCGCTTGGACGATTTATTAGACCAAATTGGTAAGGCCTCCATCTTCTCTAAGATTGATTTGAAAAGTGGCTACCACCAAATTCGTATTAGGCCTGGGGACGAATGGAAGACGGCATTCAAAACCAGAGAGGGACTCTTTGAGTGGCTCGTTATGCCCTTTGGGTTGTCTAATGCTCCGAGCACCTTCATGCGCATAATGAACCAGGCTCCACGCCCTTTCATAGGGAAATTTGTCGTCGTCTATTTTGACGACATCCTCATCTTCAGCTCCTCCGTGGCCGATCATCAAGTTCACTTGCGTGCTGTCATCGACGTTTTGCGGGCCGAGAAACTGTTTGCAGCAAAACAGAAATGTGCGTTTGGAGTCTCTGAAGTCTTGTTCTTGGGATATGTGGTGTCTGACAAAGGCCTTGCTGTGGACGCATCAAAGGTGGAGGCCATTCGTTCTTGGCCCACCCCTTGGACTGTCACTGAGGTCCGTAGTTTCCATGGTCTTGCGTCATTTTACCGTCGCTTTGTCAGCAATTTCAGTAGCATAATGGCTCCTATCACAAGTTGTATGAGGACAGGGAAATTTGATTGGACATCGGAGGCAGCCGCGGCTTTTTCTCTCATCAAGGAGAAGCTCACATCTGCACCAATTCTGGTCTTACCGGACTTCTCGGTTCCCTTCGCCCTTCACTGCGATGCATCTAAGTTAGGTATTGGGGCCGTGTTAAGCCAGCTGGGGAAACCCGTGGCTTATTACAGTGAGAAATTGGCCGGAGCCCGAGGTCGGTACAGCACTTACGATGTCAACTTTTACGCTATCGTGCAAGCCATCAAACATTGGCGTCATTATTTGATTCATCGTGAGTTTGTGTTATTCACGGACCATGATGCGTTGCGACATCTGGATAGTCAAGCCAAGGTCTCATCTCGCCATGCTAGTTGGATTGCATTTCTGCAGCAATTCACATTCTCCATTCGTCATCAGTCGGGTAAGTCAAACCGTGTGGCGGACGCATTAAGCAGGCGTCATGGTGTGTTAACGATTATGCATACATCGATTGCGGGGTTTGCTTCTTTTGCCGATTTATATGTGGTTGATCCCTTCTTTGGACGCGTGCTTGATGAGGTGTAGCAAGGTTTTTCGGCCGATTATACGCTTCACGAGGGATTCTTGTTCCGTGGCGCTCGCATTTGTGTGCCTGAGTGCAGCTTACATCTGCAGATTATACGCGAACTCCACAACGAGGGTCATGTGGGGCGTGATCGCACATTGCAACTTGTCACTGCGACATATTTTTGACCTTCTCTCCGGCGCGATGTTGAGCGTTTTGTGGAACGCTGTCATGTGTGTCATCACACTAAGGGCAAAGCCTCTAATGCTGGTTTGTACATGCCCTTGCCCATTCCTACTCAGCCGTGGACTGACATTAGCATGGACTTCGTGCTTGGTTTTGATTCCATCTTCGTCGTGGTTGATCGTTTCTCTAAAATGGCGCATTTCATTCCTTGTAAGAAGACCACTGATGCGGTCAATGTCGCTGTCCTCTTTTTCGTGAGATCTATAGGCTCCATGGACTGCCTTCGTCGATAGTCTCGGACCGTGACACGCGTTTCCTTAGCCATTTCAGGAGGTCCTTATGGAAGCAATTGCATACGTCTCTTGACCTGAGCTCGGCTTACAACCCTCAGTCGGATGGCCAAACTGAGGTCACCAATCGAGCCTTGGGAAATCTTTTGCGTTGTCTCGTCGGTGATAACCTCAAGTGCTGGGACTCCAAGTTGTGTCAAGCAGAGTTTGCGCACAACCATGCTTCTAGTCGGAGTTTGGGTTTCAGCCCTTTTAAGGTTGTTTATGGCATGGTCCCGCGTGGTCCGTTGGATTTGGCTCCTCTCCCTGATGCAACTCGTCTCCACGGTGATGCTACTTCGTTTGTCTCCGACTTGCAGTAGGTTCATGAGCGTGCCCGTCAAAATTTGAAGCTCGCTTCTTCCAAATACAAGAGTGCAGCGGATGTCAAGCGGCGTGAGCTGATTTTTGCACCTGGTGATCTTGTGTGGGTCGTCATGACTAAGGATCGTTTGCCCGCGAGTTCTTATAACAAACTCAAGTCCCGGAAGCTTGGTCCTTTCGAGGTCATTGCAGGAATTAATGATAATGCATACCGGGTGCGCCTGCCCTCGCATATCAACACATCCGACGTCTTCAACGTCAAGCACCTTTATCCATTTCTTGGTGACAACATCGAGCCTGATTCGTGGTCGAATCCTTTTCCACCTGGTGGGACCTGATGCAGCGCATCCCTTCTTACTGGGCTTTGTCGATCGTCGTTATTGGGCCTGACTACAACAAAACTCATCGTGCTTTCTTTCCGTGCTTTGTTCTGTTTTGTTTAATGTTCGTGGAGAGATAATTATAACTCCATTGCTTTTCAGATTTGAGTTTATCTTTAATTCATTAGGTTGTTTAAATAGGTATCATTGCTAGCATTGTAAAACATCGTTGAATCAATAATCAAAGGTTTTACAAGGAGCTTTACGCACCGAGAGGAGTACTCTCATCTCTGTTTCTTGTCGGCCTCTGTTTTTGAACCTCAAAACAGAGCCTTCCCCTGCTTGTTTCTCTTCTGAGACTCGAGCTTTGAAAACGACAGCTTCCACTCTCTATCAACATGCTAACCGGCTGACGGATAGATTAGCTAAATTGGGTCGTACCCAATCTTATCCTTGCTCTGTGTACTATTCTTTCCCTTCCGGTTTGTATGACCTAATTTAAACAACTTTGTACCAAGTTACTAAATGAATAAAACAGATGTTATAAAGAAAAAAGAATAACGACAATTTATGGCCAGTGTTAACTTTTGTAAGAACTTAGCAATCCTGAGGAAAGTATTATGACCATAACAGACAAAATGACGCGAGCATAAAATACAAATACTTTGGTAAATTCGTCTTCTGAAAGTGTTTTAACCTCAAGAGTTAAGAGGAATCGCTTACTTTTCCGATGACGACGAAAACACTAGCATCGATGGGGGACCGGAAAATCTCACGGCGATCGAAAATCGATCGTATCGGAGTCATCTCATTTCGATTCCTTGCCTAAGGGATGCATCTCCAATATAATCTCTTTGACAAGTCCCCGAGACGCGTGCGTTGCTGCTTTAGTTTCGAAAACCTTTGAATCAGCGGCCAAATCAGATACTGTAATTGTATGGGAGAAGTTTCTTCCTCCGGAGTATCGCGAGTTTTCTCATCCAAGAAGGAGTTTTTGCCGTTAGCTGATACGATTATAGAACACTCTCTGCTATTTTTGGAATTGTTATTGTTCTTTTTAAAATAAAGAGATTCTTGTAACACCCCGGTTCTCTTAAATTGGGACTGCTTTTAGCTATTCAAATTTTGTTGGGTCAAAGTGTAAAAACTGAAAACTCTTGTCCTTATGTTGCAAAATCAGAAGAGTTGTCCTATAAAAACTGAAAAGGAAAAGAGGAGCCCTAGTTTTCTTTTACGTTCTCTACCTCTGTTTATCATCTTTTTTTCTCCCTCTTCACTCTCCTGACTACTCAAAGTTCCTCTCCTCTAGCAAAGATCTCCTCAAGTCTTTCTCTCTCCGCAAGTCTCTTTCCTCTCTTCTTCTCCATTCATGTACCGTCACTTCTAAGGCCTCTCCACGGAGAACCACCATGAACTGTGTGCTGAGCCACCCATGGCTATGAAGATCTGTGTCTCAGCTTTCTATGAAGTATGAGATCGCCTCAATCGGAGCTATTTTCAGATAGTTATGACCATTCTTCTCCAGGAGGTCCAGTCTGTCCGCAGCAACCACTTTCAGTCCAAATAGCCAACTTGTAAGAGTCATATCTGGAGTTCCAGAAGGAATCATACGGCGCGCAACCTATCAAATTGAAGGTCCGGACGTCCTCTTTCCATGGCATCAAGAATCATGGCGATCTGGTGTCTATTCAGAGAGTTATGAGCATTCTGCCTCAGACTATTATTTCTGTCCGAGCCAGTTTTTCAGGTGAGG
>OVAP01001536.1:0-23336 GCA_900406295.1 Aurinia saxatilis | reverse complement strand
ATATATATATATATATATATATATATATATATATATATATATATATTTTCTCTGGAATATAGACTTGAAATTTTCATCGGAAGAGAAAAAAAATCTAACATAAGCAAAAAAATTTCTTTGGTTATACTCGTTCATTTAGTATTTATTCATTTTATGTGAGAGAATTTTACAAGTATATTTTACAGTCACATATTTTCTTAGAGAGGATGCTATTTATTATTATTTGACTTTCTTTCAATATTTTTTTTGCAAGATAAACTAATTAAATGGCCATTAATGGTCATTAAATTAGTAAATAAATTAGAGATAAAAATGTGAACACATGGCAGCATGTAAAAGTTTAGTAAAAAAAAATTAAAGAAAATTGTATGGGATTTTTGTTTGAATAAGTTGGTAAAAAAACAAAGTTTAAAAAAGACACGTACATGTCAGGGCTTGTTAAAAAGTGTAACTCTTATATATATTATATATATATATATATATATATCTATAAAGTTAGTTTTTCTCTTTTTTGTGATGACACATCATCATCTACATGGATGTCATATTATTTTCATATTTAATTTATACAAAACAATTTAATTCAACATCTATTTAACATTTTAAATATACTGTTGTACTAATATATTCAGTTACAAAAAGAATTTGAAAGACATTCATGATATTAACTCTAAAAATATATAAATCATATTAAATATTAGTATTAAAAATTCACAATCTAAAATTAAATATTTTTACTAATATAAAATAATGACTCTGAACCGATATAATCAATATTTAAATTACTGGAATAAAAAATATATTAAGTAATTACTTGAAAGGAATCTAAATCATAACGCATAGGGTACCAACTTTATTATATCTAAAACAATGAATTAGAATTTTATATTGAACTATTTTAGTAGAGAAATTTAAAAATTACACATAACAAAATTAGTTCATCCAATCTGTTTATTCATATATCACCACTATATATGTCCTCAATTTAACCCTAGAAAATAAAATAATAGGAAGATAGACAATCTTTAATTTCTCAACGAAAAAAATCTTCTATTATCTCTCATAATTGAAAAGAGATAATCGGTCTCTTAAAACCTCAAATAATGACATTCTCTAATAACCAACAAAGTTAATCATGTGGAAAATATAAAATATGTTTCACACATCAACAATCAATATGAAAAACATGGAAAATTTTATGAAAGACAATAAGTTTAAATTTCCATTATTAACTCCCATAATTGGGAAAAGAGAAACACTATCTTGAAACATCAAATGATATTCTCTAATAACAAAAATATTTAATCGTTTGAGACATATTAAATATGTTTTAAACATTAATCACAGTTCTTAAAAAATTTGGCAACCATTTCACAATTTATGGTGATTAATAAACACTAAGTTTAATTTTTTATAATATGTTATATTTATAAACATTTGATTGTTTTACTCTACACAAATCATAACCTATTAAATTAACGAAGGTTCACATAATACTTATAACCATTAAGATAAAACATGATTAAAAGAAACAAAAAATATAATAATACCAGTCAATTTGATATGTATACATTCAAATATCGTCATTGTTAATTCTTTTCAGTGAAATGAAACATAATGAGAAGGAAAATATCTTCAAAGCTCAAAAAGAGGACTAAAGAGACAATCGATCTTAAAATATGAGACGACATATATTAAAAATGAACAAATTTAAATATATGGATAATATAAAATTTGATCTTACAATAACTGAAAATATAAAAATGATTAGCAATTATTTCATATTTTCATGGTGGTAAGAAGATAAACAATCATTTACCAGACTCAGTATTTATAGATAACTTATTATATTTTCCAACACAATAATAAATTATTCACTTAATTAAGATTTTAACCAATAAATATAAGAGTTAGAAAAACAAAAAATAAAAATCATTATCGCAAACCAAAACCGGTTAAAAACCTTAACGAAATATAATGATGAATTTGTTTTACTATATCAAGTTTACAGTTATACAGTACACTTTCAAATAGTAAATCACAAATTACTATGTATCATATACAATTTTAAAAAACACGGGATCCAAATCTATACTACAATTACCGTATAATATGTGAAACATTGTTATCTCGAGAACAAAATAAATGAAAATTGAAGATTAACATATTCCGCATGTAGCGCGGATCTAATATTATATAAGATTAACATTGATAAAAGCTTCAAATATAAAAGTTACTAACCAGTTTTTTGAATGGTAACCGGCGATTTTGGCCACTTCTGCCAAAGCGTGTTTCCATTTTCCGATGTCGTCCTTTGTCTTACATTTACAAGTTTTTGTAAAGACCTTTCCAAAATGTCCGGTCTGCTTCTTTACATCAGTTGGATTCACTTCATAGAAAAGGACCATCACTGTTTGACCCAACACATCTCTACAATTGATAATCTCCGCCAGCTCGTCCAAGCACCATGTGGAAGAAGCATAGTTCTTGGAGAGCAAGACGATAGCAATCCTTGATCCTCTGATAGCTTCTATGAGCTCAGGACCGATTGACTTACTCCTCTCTATGTTATTGTCGATGAATATGTCTATTGCTTTGCTTCTAAACTCTTTTAAGATGTGACTGAGCACGGATCTGCGGACATCTGGCCCGTGGAAGCTTGGGAAGACATGGTGTTTCCAATTGCGAGGCAAAGACGATGGTACAAGTGAAGAAGAAGAAGAAGAAGCCATAGTTTTGGTTTCTTGATGGGATCTGAATTTTCTGTAAAAATAGAAAATTATTGTACGTAATATCGTGAAGAAGCCAATTGCAGCAGCAACATTGATAAAGGAAAAAGAAGAGAATCCATTAGTATGATGGAGAGAAGATCAAAATCAAAGAGGATTTACGAGAGAAAGGAAGAAACTAACAAAAGCAAAAGAGTCTCTGTCTCTATATATGGTATAAGTAGGTATAACAAAGAAAGTTGACTCCATTGACTCAAATAAGCAAGAATGAAAGTTTCGTGGAAACGTATAAAAGAGACTTTGTGTATAAATTTTCCACAAGAACATTGATGCTTTTAACACTTTGGAGTTTTTACCTCCCCTTTTGGAAAATAATAGAAACTGACCCACAGAGAGTTAACCTTTATAAAAAAAAGAGAGAATCCACTAGAAGATATTCATCATGTGTGAATTAGATAACAGTGATTTCTCATTGTTACACTTTTTTTCTATAAACCAAGCGGTGATCCGAGCTTTTACTCCCAACTAATCCATTTAGAATGAGTGTAGTCATCGAGTAATCCATTCCCCCAAATTTTTAGTGGATCTAATATGTGGTACCATTTTACCAGCCAAATGAAAGAAGTTAGATAATTCTATATTTGAAAAAGATCGATTCCTTGTCTAGACCCACAAAATATTTTTTTTAGAAAATTGTAACCACTAACCCACCACCACTTGGTTTTCTCATTGTTACTTGTTATGATTAATTTGCAGTCTTTCTTTGTTCCATTATGTACTTTATTCACAATGTGCATGATTTACTGTTACTCTCAAACTCATATTTTTCTTCTTATAATCATCGTCTCTCCACTTTCTTCCAAAACACAGACTCTTAAAATACGCAAACAGAGTCGATAGTTAGATGACAACATATATGATTCACCACTTTCAAAAACTTTTCATCTATTATTCCAATTTAGACATCATTATCACAAAAATTTCGAGTTTGTACGTTTGATAAAAAAAAAAATATTAATGTACGTGATACTACCGTCAAGAAGCCTATTGCAACAACAACATTGGAAAGGGAAAAAGAAGTATTCATCCGTTTTATATGGACCTACCAGGCTACCACAATGAGAGAAAAGGTTATATGCATGATTTATATGCACGAATCACGGAAACTGAAATTCGATCCATTCATAGACTTAGTTGACCATAACTGTTCAACACTAGCAAAAGAGGAAGCTTCGTGCTCTAACCCAAGGTAAACAATGTTGACAAAATGCTAAGTGAAATCTAGACCTTTACTAATTCACTATGGCTTATGCTTATTGGAAAGCCCATAAACACTCTGAACGATCCGTGTATGTTTTTATATCTTTACTACAAATATGAAATAAAGTTTTGATTTTTATTCGATTTTGCAGGTTTGATTTGTATTTTCTTAAGAACCCTTTTGGTGGAGAGTACACTGTTTTTGCTGGCTTTGGCTTAACACAAACTAATAGTTTCTCTAGAGAATTCAAGTAACCTATAAATCTCAAGCTTAAGAGCCATCAAATCCACTTTGACGACATCCTTCAGAAACGTAGGAGATCCATGCGGTTGTTATAAGATTTCAGAAATCTACACAACAAGGCACATTTGAAGCCATTAATCGAAGATAAAAACTGCAGAAAGGTTCTTGCTTTTAATTTTATTGATTCTACTACTTACATTGATTGGCATCTCTGCGATGATAATGTTGCTGCTTTCTTCTAGGCTTTTGAGAATCGTCACTTCACCTCCAACAACCATGTTTATGACAATTCCACCTTAAGAGAGAAGGTTTCAAATGTGTTAAGTGCCATTGTTGATGAAGAAAGAAGTTTTGTTTTAAAGAAGCATACCTGAAGCTAAGCAAGTTGTTATACGCCTTGTATATGTTTCCTGAAACATAGTTATCACAACAAGTGAATGACAGAAACTTCTACACATTGAAATGAAAACTTGGGGATCGGTTAACAAGATACTAACCTTCTTTGTAGGAAGCTCGTAGTTGATGAGAACTCGTGCAGAAAGCGAAGATTCTCCAGATGAGAGTAAAGGAAGACAAACATCGGTCACAACTACCAAATGAGATTTTGTATCTTCTTTTCCGGTTTCACTCTCGTCTAAACCTTCTTCTACAACAGAGTTGTTAAGTTGCTGGTTCCAGTTGATTGTTGCTTGCCGGAATTTCTCTAAAACCACACTCCGTTCTCTCTCTCCCAAATCACTGTACTGTAAACATAATAGACACTGATTGTGAACATCATCTAGAGGAAGGAAAATTCACAGTACCTAATGCCAAAATCAAACACTAACTAACCATGATGAACAACCAAATGATTTAACAAGAAGGGTCTCTTGGAATCAAGAACATTAAAATCTTCATGGATACAGAACACTAAAGAATCCGAGATCAAAACCAACCCAAAAAAATCAAGAAGGAAAAGATACAGAACAGTAAAAATCCAAAACCAATGCAAAATCAACCAAACAATTCAGAAAGAAAAGATATAGGGAAAGGAGGAGATAATCAAAAGGAAGACAATGTAACATAATCCAAATGCCAAATCATACACTAATGATAACTGACAAACAAATGATTCAACAAGAATGGTCTTTTCAAAACCAAAGAATTGAAAAGTGAGAAATGTTAAAAAGCAAAAGAGAAGAAGAGGTTTTACCAAAGCAGCTAAGGAAATGTAAGGAAGAGTTGACAAAGAAGAACACACAGCGTCAAGCTCATCACGAGAACTGCAACAAACTACAATAGGAAGCCATGGACGACGACCTAACACACCTAATAACTCCACTACAGTCTCCTGTAAATTCCAAATTCGAACATTTCAGTCTTTTTCACAGTGAAATTAGAAATTAGAAATACCATTTTGAATTGGGGACGATCCACGGCGAGGTAGAAATGCAATTGTTGACTGCCAAAGAGATAAAGGAAGCATTTTTATTCAAGGGTTTTGTTTAGAAGGTCAGAGATAAATCTTGAAACAAAACCTGGAACGAGAAGGTGGAGATGGAGCTTCCATGGAGTCCATAACTCTCTTTCGTGATCCGAATTTCTCAAATTACCCAAAATTCTCGAATTCACAGACTCACTAAACTGAATTCGAATTCGCCGGACGAACTACGATCACCGCGGCGGAGAAAGGTTTACGACTCAAACGGAGAAGATAAGCTCCGGTTTTGTTGGAGTCAAGACTAAAACGGTGACGTTTTAAGATGCACGTATACTTATATTGGTTTTTTTAACACACTTGGAATATTGGAGTTTTACCACTAGGGAAACATTAAACATGCTATATGATGTAAATGGTTGTTCAAAGTAAAGTACAATGAGTGTAGAAAGGCATAAGGCCAGATTGGACACTTTACTCTCCAGTTGCTAAGCTCACACCACTCAAAATGCTTTTGGGTCTAGGTACCAAACTCGGTTGGTCTTTATCTCAGCTACATGTTTCAAACACATTTTTGAATGGTGAATTGGATGAAGAGATAGACATGAAGATTCCTCCCTAGCTATATCTCACGTAAGGGGGACCAAGTGCCACAAAATGTTGTGTTGTTTTTTTGGTCAGAAGCTGTACACAAATATAAAGCGGTCACCCCCACCAATAGAGAGGTAACCAAAAGGAGAAAAATGCTACAAAGAAACAGAAAAGTCAACTCGCTCTATCGATATTTATTTGATCAGCCACTCAAACAAGTTCATGACTCGTGATGTAATATTGATATCGGTGGTCCTTAGTGACATTTTTCGCCATATGAAGAGCTATCTAGTTTGCACCATGATCAATAAGGTTTAAAGACCAGTTGTGCAGCGTATGTAAAACATTGAATATCCTGTTTACTAGGGCTCGAACAGATGGAAAGTGCAAAGGATTAGACAAGGTGTCCTTCATTTGGCATCTGAGACTTCGAAATGATATTTTGAATATGGAGATCCGACATGCATGTTGTATTCCATAAGAATCCCTCAAACCCCGCCTGAACTAATGAGGCTGAATGAACAAAAGCATTTCAGTAGTAAAAGAGTGGAGCTCCCAGGTGGTTGCCTACTCCTTCAAGTTGCCAAAATGTTGTGTTGAAATTGGAAAAAGTTAGTCTTTCGCCTTCATGATTTCTAATTATTACAGTTTTTTTTCTTTTTTGTCACAATTACCTACGTATTTCGATTGGCTTAAAATAAAAAAAATTCCTTAACACTTTCTAAATAAAGAAAGATGATATGAACGGATATTGTGAGTCTTCTGAATACGGGTTTAGAAACCATGACACCTACTTATATCTATAGAAAAAAAAAAGAAAAAAAAAATAGTAAATTGTCAACATTCTAAAATTAGATGGCCAGTGTTACATATATTCCTAAAGTCTGTAACCAGAAAAACAAGAGCTAAACCAAAAATTGAATCCCCATCCCTTAGAGGTCGAGAGAAGTAAATCATTTCCAGGTGACGTAATGGCTTCTTCATCTGGTTGTTTCATAGTCGTGACTATGACTATTCTGTCACAATTTCTCTTAGCCCCAACTTCAGCCTTGATCAACAGAAAATACATAGATGCCAATTGCCAACTAGTCCAGAATAAACCGTTCTGCATCGACACATTGACCAACTATCCTCGTGCCTCGACAGCTACCGGCCAGGTACTATCATCGAACCACATTCCTATTCTATCACAATTGTGAACCCAAGACATTATATATGCTATAATGATATGTTGGCATTTGCGTTTGCATGTATTATTTCTAAAATGAATCTCAATGTTGAAGAATCTTCAAACCACGCCAAATGCAATAGGAGTCAAATTCAAATCTTATCATAATGTTTACTTAGAAGATAATTCTGATTTAGTAATTCTCAACAAAAAAAAAAAAGCCTCTTCCTACACAACCATAATCATTGAAATCTTTTTATCATTATGCGCCGTAGAGAAATTAATCATTGAAATCTTTGTTTGGAACAATCAATATTTTTTAAATATGTAGTTGCCACTGGCGGAAGCCGTGATCAGCCTTGGAATATCTCATGCTGAGAAGACGGTATCTTTCGCACTGGAGACAACAAAAAAAGAGGTGACGCTAAAGAAGCAGTTCACTCAGTGCCATGACGCTTATGTTGACATTTTGGCATCTTTAAGAAGTGCAACAACGCAGCTTAAGGACACACCAGATACTGCCAACTACGATGTTATGCTTTCTTACGATAAAACAAGACTCGTGAGGGATTTGGTCGGAAAAAATATCGATAAGGCTTCCATGACACTCATGGAGATGACATTGCAGATGGAGAAGCTTCTAGATCTCGCTGCTGGAGCCACCAATGCTGTTGACGCGATGACGAGAACGTAACACGTCGTACTTGATGTTGTCACTAAGTTGGGTTTTTCGATTTTTTTGGTTTGCTTTGGTAAAAGAACATGAAAGGTTCTTGAAGACATATAAAAAATATATGTCAAGGTAACTGAATCTTAGGAGAAATTTAAAATGATACAAACGTAAATAAGTTGCCTGATTTATGGAGAGTTTCCAATCGGAGAGAAATCTCAATTTCTAGATGAATTTTTTCATTGCAACATCATCGAAAATTAAGGTGTTGTGAGGAAATGGCAGCCAAAACATATATGACTGAATTTGTTTTTGTCACAATGCTGTGACTATTGCAAAATTGTTTGTGTCTTTGGAACAGAATGTAAAGGAAAATCAACTAATGGTAATCCATAGCCATGTTTGCATCAATTTTACTTTTTAACCTATCATTATTAACTACCGATGATTGCATCGTTAGTTTTCTGTTTTACTTTAGAAGAATTGTGAAGCATACAAGATGTATCGTCGAAACAAATCCCTCTTCTTATTATTTCATAAGTAAAGTGATTTTCGCTGATGTGTCGAACTCTCAGCAAAAGTTAGTGTAAAAAATATGTGACATGACATCAGTCTAAATGTGACAGCATGATTTTCAAATATGATGTGTACGTATATCATCCTAATCACCTAAATTGGGGGTTCATTGTGAGTCTATGCGATTTTTTGGAGATTGACTAATCTCATCTATTTCTCGATTGATCAATCGTTTAAAACATTTTCATCAAAAAACAAAAGTTCTTTATCTCGGACGATCACTTGTGTCTTTTCAAATTTTTATAATGGTTTCGATTTCTAAATTTGATTTTCGGGGTTAAATCCCTCCTTTCTTCTTTCGTTTTGCGATCTTTCATGGAAGCTCTTCTCTTTCTTCTTTTTAAGCCCTTTTTTATCGTAAACCCAGTCTCAACGGTCGATTTTATCTTCAACCGTTTCAATGACTCTCAAGTCTCTCTCTTTGGGATCGCTTCACTCGAATCTCAAATTTGAATCTTAATCTTAACCTTAACCATCTTCAACCGTGGTAACCCATATAACCACGTCTTTGGAATCGAGTTTGATGTCTTTTCAAATTAAGAATTTGACGACATAATAAGCATCGATTTTAACTCTCTTTATTCAATTAATTCTTACAAAGTTGGGTATTATGGTGATAATGGGAATAAGTGTTTAAGCCGGTAAAGTTTAATGATGGAAGAAACTATTAAGTTCGGATCGGTTGTAGAAATTGTTTAGTTATTGTTGATGTGCAATTTGCTGGTAAGAGTAGGCCAAGGATTCCTTTGCGTATCACATGTCTGAATTCTCTCTGAACTTATGGAGAATGAGTTCTTTGATTAAATTCCATTACTGGCAATTCGTTTAATTATTGTTGATGTACAACTTGCTGGTAAGAGTAGGCCAATGATTCATTTGCTTATCACATCTCTGAAATCTCTTTGAACCTATGGAGAATGAGTTCTTTGATTAAATTCCACTCTTGGCAATTCGTTATACCAAAATTTCTTTGATTATTTTCTTCATCAAGTTTCACGTTTTTGTCTTAAGTTTTTATTCTCAACTTATTATTTCGTGTTATCTTATATTTCAGTTGACCTCATGTTGATTTCATATTTTATATTTACGATTTACATAATTATTAAATTGATGTATCATGAAAACAAATCAAATCATACACCAAACTTGATGAGATTGGACTTGTGGAAGAATTGTCTATATGTTATATTGGATAATTATATGTTGAGGGATGAGACCTAAATGGTGCGTTTTGGTCCTTTGTGTTTGTTTTTTTTTTCTTAATCACATTTGGACTTTGTTATATCATATATGATTGAATTATGGCGTAGGACACTCAAAAGACATTATTGTACAACAATACTTTTATTCTTCTATACAACCAAATTACAAAGCGTGAAGATTTTGTTGTTATCAACTCATTAACTCATAATTAATAATCGATGTGATTATCTAATATAATTCCCACAACTCTTATTATGATCACTTGTCATATCCGAAAGAAGTTCTCTTCATCATCCTCATAAACTCCTCAAAATTAACTTCTCCATCTTCTGCATAATTTAAAGGCAAAAAACATAAATCGTAACATAAATGCAAATAGCTATTAGCTATACTTTGGAGATTTAATATGATTTGACTTACTGTCACGATCAGCTTCTTCTATCATCTCTTCAATATCATTATCCGTGAAGTTTTCTCCCAACTCCTTCGCAATTTGTTTAATATCGTGAGGTGAAATCTTCCCCTAAAAAAAATTTCAAATTTTTTACAAGTCAAAACTTCATGTAAATTTACTCCAAACAAATTAGAAAATGATAGGTTTTGGATATATTACATTGTTGTCATGATCAATGATCTTGAATGCTTTAGACAATTCGTCTGTCGAGTCTCTTTCTCCGAATTTAGTTGTCATCATATGCACGAATTCGTCGAAATCAATTGCCCCGCTTTGGTTTTTATCTACTTCTGCCATCAATTCGTTTATTTGCTGCACCAAAATATTTACATAAACATTAATACAAAACTAGGATCATAAATTAACATAATTTCGGTTCTGATTTGATTTTAGAACAAACCTCATCATTCATCTCAAACCCGAGAGACCTGTAATGATATCATAATCATCTTTAGTGCTAACTAAAACTCAAAAGAATTTAACTAAAACAAATTAAAAATTGCTATTGACCTCATGGCAACGTTGAGCTCGCGAGCATCGATGCTACCTACACATGGAAAAAATGGACTAAGTTATGTGATTTAATCGATCTAGAGAGGCGTAAACCGGATAAAGAATCGGTTTAAGTTGTTACCTGAACCATCAATGTCAAAGAGATCAAAGATTTCTCTGATCTCTCTTCTCTTCTCATTAGTCAACTTCCCTTTAGGTTTCGTACCTCTTCTGAACTGTCCTCCATCGGACCTGAAACTCGACTGTCGAAAAAAACAGAACAGATGAACAGAGTAATCAAGAAGAATCTAAACTGTTTGAAGTAAGAAAAGAAAAAGAAAACACTAACCATTTCTTGCGTGTGAAGAAAGATGATGATCTTAATGATATCAGACAATATAGATTAATAGATGAAAAAAGTTGAAGATGATTTTGTTGATGATATGAAGATGACTCGATTTGGTTGCAGATGATCTGTCTCTTTTGTCTGATTATTAACTCTTTTGAAAGCGATTAGCTTCACGAGACTTTTAGTTTCTCACGTTTTTGTTATTTCCACTAGCTTTTTTAAAATAAAGGAAATATTCGCGCTATAAAATAAAATTCTTCTTTATTGCGTAAACTACTTGTATATAAGAGATTCGAATAAATATTTGACTAATTAATTTATTTTCAATGGTCTAATGATAACATTTATATGCATTCTCATGACCATTAGGCCACCTTTTACTGTTTACACTGTTTCACAATGATCTAGAGAACACCAAAAGCTTCTTTGATTGCTTGTACAACACGGGAGGAAACTTCTTCTCCGAACATTCTCGGAAACTGTAAATCCAAATCTTCTTCTATGCTCTTCTTTCTAAAGCTTTTGTCTCTTCTCTTTAACTCTAACTTTTCTTCTTCTCCCAACACACTCTTCTCTTTGTCGTCCTTTCTGCATCGCTCTAACCAAACGTTGAGAACTTCTTTAGCAGCTGGACCGACATGATCTCTCAAAATCTCCTCCAGCTTCTCCTCTTCTTCCGCATCGATTTTAACCATCGAAGCTACGGGAGAGAAAGCAGAGCGGACAAAGAGAGAAGGCGAGACATAAGGTTTCACTTCAGGTAGCTTGATTAAAGATTGTCGATGGGAATCAAGAGAAGTGTCTTGGTAATATGTCTTGAGATAGTCCGGGTGTAGAACAAGGTCTTTACGATGCGGGAGATCGAGGATGAGAACGAGCGAGGTCGGACTGCTCTGTATGAGTTCGAATACAAAGTTTGGAGATCTTGTTGATGGGTTTAAGAAACCAGAGATGCTTGTTATGTTGAGTGATGCACCTGTTGGTATCTTGACATGTATCCAACTTCCTATAACGAAATCAATCTGAAACAACAACAAAAACCACAAAAATTTGAAAAATCTTCACAAGTATTCAACTCGCATTTGCGAACCGACCCAAAATTTCCAAACCTAAACCGACATTACCAAACGCGAATTCAAACCGAATTATGAAATTAAAGTGGAATAGAAATTTCAATACCTAATTACACAATTCCAAACCGAATTAACCGAAAACGGGAAATTAACCACCAACCTGAACATAACTATAATTAGATCTGGAATGGGTTCTACCTTTAGGAAATTGAAAACCATAAACCCGAAAAATCGCAAAATTCCCTAACCGAACAAAAATTTCCAAACCTAAACCAAAATTCTCGAACGCAAATCCAAACCAAATTATGAAATAACCGAGCTAAATTGAGATTTCGCCACCTAATTACGCGATCGCTTAATCGAAAACCCGAAAACCGAAGAAAAAAACACAAACCGAACCAAACTAAACTATAATTTGATCTGATAGGTTCTATTTACTAGAAACCGAACAACCATAACCCGAACAAAACGAACCTAATCAAAATGATCATGAGATAGAAAATCAACCCAATGATTCAATTTCAATCTCAACAGTACCAATCCTCAAATACTTCAATCACCATTTCAAAATCAAAATCGAAGAACTCTAATTCCACAAAAATCACACAATTCAAACTCTAAAACCAACATGCAACACAATCAATTCCCGATTCCTCTCCCTAATCTCCTCAATTTCAAAAATCTCAATCCCCTAAAACCAGAAAAAAACCCGTAAACCGATCGCGTACCGGAGACGAATCCTCGCCGGATCTGATATAAATCGAAGCTTCAGCAGAACCGTTAGGGTTCTTGAAGTTCCTAACATCAGGAGAGAGGTTACAAGGAAAGAGTTGTGTCTGGAGACGATCTTCTATCGTAGACATTATATCGACCACGAGTTGTTTGCGTGCGGGTGATACGTAAGGGAACTCCATGAATTTTTGTCGAAGAGGATCTTCCATTGAACCGGATTGTGATCGGATCCTGAGTTTCGGTGAGGGTTTTGATGAGAGAAATGGTGAAGAAGAAGAGTAGAGAGTGTTGCAAAATATCATCGACATTTTTTTATATGTGGTTGTGAGTAAAAATATGAGATCCTTCTTTATATATTTATACCCGGTTTAGTTGGTATAGTTCCATTTACACAAAACCGATTTGAGATTTTTCTTTTACCGGTTGTAAAGAATGCAGAGGGAAATAAAAAATGATCAGTTTAAATAGTGAAATAAATGTATATAATAGATACACCATTTTAACTTATCAAGTGAGATTTGTTATATAATAGATACACCATATTTTTTCTATTGAACTTTTTTTTTTTTTNAACTTTTTTTTTTTTTTTTTTTTCAACTTTGACTAGAAACAATACACCACTTTAACTTATCAAGTCAGATTTGTTATATAAAATTCACATTTTCTGAACATTTTGTTTAAACTTTAGACGTCTAATTTAAATATCTACCCTCTCAAATTAGATTACAAATCAACCTTATAATGGTTTATGCTAATATAGTTCATGTATTATATAACAACTTTACATAGAAAAAACATGTGACAAAAATCAACATCATTCATTTTTGTGGTTCTAAACTTAGTTAGCCAGTTACATATTTACACTCTTTTTTTTTATCGAAGCATTGTTACTGAGATTTTGTCCAGATGTTTGTTCTGCTTTATATAACAACACAAAAAACAGTTCTGTAAGCAAAACATTTTGTCTTATACATATAATTATGATTTTTATTGATTTGGTGATGCAAATAATATATATATTTAACAAATAAATATAGTGTGAATGCAACATATTGCGTGTGTAAATTAAAGACCACACAAGAAAAAAAAACATTTGAAATTGTTGATAATCATTTAGATATTGTTTTTTCAATGTCTGATAGTTGTTGGTAGTAATCTCTACTCAATTAGTGAGGTAAGACTCAATAGCGACTTAATTGAGCATGGACATACAATCTTCCAAATATTCTTCCAAACTAAAATTAGAAAACAAATCGATGATGAATTAATTACAGAAGTTTTAATATTTCTATTGTCAAGGAACTAAAATTTGAAACTAATAAGTTGTTTGTAATAGAGCTATTTGATATACTTTTCTCCATATTTTTATTTAAATATTATAACATTTATGTTCAACGCCATGCATGTATTAGGTCTAATAATTACGTATTTTTCCAAATTACATAAATTCTTGACAATGTTGTTTTCGTGGACTTTTTTCATGGAAAAATATTCCACGGATTACGTAGCAACATGGAAACCACCTAAATATTTGCAAGAAAAACACTTTAAAATAATAAATAAATGAAGAAAATATATTGTCATTTTCCTCAATGTACAAACGACCTTAAACCCAAACACTAAAAAAAATCGAAATTCCAAAGTTTTGTCTTATTTTTTTTTACCTTAATACACTACTAAATCATATAATACATTGAAAACTCTTATATTTTCCTTAAACATAAAAAAAACAAACTTTTCCTTACGGAAAAATCATATAATAATATTTAAAAAGTTTTCATCTTCAATGACGTGGCACACGCTGATTTGACCGGTCTTCTTCTTCTTCTTTCTTTTAGTTGCAAACTTTGCTACTCTTCCACAAGGGCGCGTGAAAGTCCACGTTCTTAATTTCCGTCACACGGGACCCACCCACAATAAAACTACTATTTTCATCACGGCCCCTCTTCTTTCTCTCACCTTTCAACCAAACCCCAAACAATTTCAATCCTTCACCTACCCCCTCCTCCTCCTTCTCCTTCTCTCCACCGTCGCAATCACTTTCTTCAGACAGAACCGGTTTAAACGTCTTCCCTTTAATCATCTGATCAATCTGTTCCGGTCCAACTTTCAATTGCTCGGTTAAGAACGTCACGAGCTCGTCACGTTGCTTCTTCGCCGCCGCGAGCTCCGAGCTTAAACTGTTGTTCTCCTTTTTAAGCTTCTCGTTCTCTCCGGATAAATCGGCGACCATGTTCTCTACAGAACTCGGGTTTTTTGACCCGGGTGATGACGTGGAGCTTGACCCGTGATCGTCACCACCACCAGCTGAGTTTGACTCTGATGGTGAAGAGCCGATTGCTACACATTTTCCCGCCGCGATCACTGATTTTCGACGGCGTATTTCAGACAGTAAGTCTTCTTGTCCTTTACGGAAGTTGTCGTTTGCGAACTCCCATTTGTCCGGTACGGTTTTCCGGAATCCCTATAGTAAAAAAAAACCATAAACCGGTTAGATACGGATAAACCGATATAAATGAAAAAATGCGGTAAATTCTCAACTTCTCAAGTAAAAATTGTAAAATCGGTTTAATTGATTTAGACAAGAATCATCGATGTAAAGCAAACACCAAAACGAAAAACAACTCAATTTCTGTAATCTTTTAAAAAACCTTCGAATTTAGACGGTATAAACGATATAAAACTAACAAATTCTTAGTTTTCCGAATAAAAGTCGTAAAGTCAAATTAAATGTGATAAACCTGAATCATCAATATAAACTGGATCAAAAAAAAATGGACTTGTATAAGTAAATTCGGATTAGACCCTAGCATCAATGTAAAAACTGATAAATTGTCCACCTTTTGGTAAAACAGTAAATTCAGATCAGTCCGGTTAGATGGGGATTGGTAAAACTGTAAAACCGTAAATTTGGATTAATCCGGTTAGACCGGAGTAATAAACCACATAAAATAAAATACCCGTAAATTCTAGAAACTTTTCACCAACCCCCAAAACTTTTTTCAAAAAAACGTTGGCAAAAATCAGCCCAACTACTACGAGAAGAATGAATCAAACTCATCACCAAACGATAATTAAATTCACAACAATAAATGACAACAAAAAACGACAGATACACAAAGTTGTGTGAAACTCACGTAAGTGTTGAGTTGACGAATGAAGCTGGAGAAATTGTTATGCTTAAAGTACTGAGGAAGAAGATCTTTAGCAAACTCTGCAGTCTTCCATACCACAAAAGCTGTTCCATCTTCGTTCCACGAAACGACGTCGTTTGTACTCACATCGTCCACTAACTGATACGTCTTACTTAAAAACGGCGCCGGAACAGCCCTTTGCACCGCCGTCACCGCCGTCATCTCCGGCGAACTTAGGAAAGATTGAGAAAAATGTAAAAAAAAAAAATCTAAAAATACCCAAAAGAGAAAGATTGTGAATTTTGAAAAAAAAAAAAAGGAACGTTGAGAATTTTTTTAGCAACTAAAGAGCAAGAGGGCAGTGAGAAATTCCCAGTCCCAGCAATAAAAGCCAGAGAGGAAGACACGAGAACGTAAAAGATCGGAGTTTCGTTTAATTTCTTCCATTTAAGGAATGATCTTATGGAGGAAGGAGATGAAGACGACGACCATAATTAGCCGGAGCTATTTCTTGAGAGATGTAATGAAATTTTTGTAACTTAGTTTAGTATTAAGTGTTTTTTTTTTTTTCTGGGAGGGGGACTTATAATGCAATAAGCTTTATAGATCCTTAACGTGGGTCCTATTAATAAAGAAAAATGTGGATGCTTGTTCTAGAAATTCTAAGAAACATCTTTCTTTTCTTTTTCTTACTACTATCCAAATTATTCACAAAAGTCTTATCTTTTGATTTTATGTTTTTTTGCTTTCTTTTATTTCAATCTCTCTTTTGAATATTTCTTAACGGAATTCATGCCTTACAAGACCTTGAATTTTGTGTGTAGCATTATATATAGGTCGGTATTATTTTGAAATTATTTCATGCAAAAATGTAATTACTTTAGCAAAAAGAATGTCATTATAAAAATGCATGCATAATCTATTTTTATTATTATTGTGAATAGTTTAAACATAAATCAAGTAGTGATTGTCTAGTAATTTATGGAAAACAAATCATAAATATAATTTTCACATACAAAACTTTTATTTTAACTAAATGATATTACATTCTAGATTATTTTCAGTTTTCGTTGAATGGACTAATTAAAACAAAACATCACTATTATGAAAAATTATGGCATAATATTAATTAAAAATGAGAAATTTATTCATTGCGAGCTAAAATATGTTGAACCGCCAATTGAAAATGTCCTGCTTTTAAATGAAACATGCACAAAAGCAAAAAATAAATGATATACACCTATATTTCTAGAAAGTTACTAATTTAACAGATAGTATGTAATATCTATTCAAATATGACGGGAGACAACAAGATACTTAAACAATACAAATCGCGACTTTGTTTATTTTGCTCGTTTTCTAAAATATTTCTTTTGAATTATTTTAATGCGCTCACCTAACACATCTCGATTTCAATTCACATTTGGACACCAATGAGCTTCATTTACCTTTTCTTTTCAATATGTGTCTTTAGACTAAACAATTCGGATAACATATTTTAATGTGTGAATCGTGACAATTTCAAGTTCTTAAAAAAAAAAAAAACCATCGACATCTACGTCTTCATTCTTGGAATTATTTCCAACACCTTTGGCTTTTATCCACTTTTTATTATCATTGATACGTAGCCTGTATAATTATTAATCATCAAAGAAGATTAATCTTTGCATATATGGTAGATAGCTGCATTGTTGGTGAAAAGGGTCTAGAAGAGAATTTATAATTTACGTGAATTTAATTAAGTCTCCGATTGGTTTTTAGGGATAAAGGGTTTAGTATATCGGATTTGATGAACGCAAGAAATTTGCAACAGAGTTTTATTAGAGATTATATTCCGTATTTTGGAAAGAATCATTAGTAATATATAAATAGATTGGATCTTTCCACTCATTGTTAATTAATTTTTATTTGAAAGCCCATAAAACTTAATATTGGAGAGCAATTTGTGTCTTTTCATCTATATCATATTCCAATATCATATAATTCAAGGGACCATAAATTGGTATGAGGAACGTTTGTTGACTTATAATACATATCATATAGCTGGTGTTTCTATGATTTGTACTTCTAAACCGTTCTAAGATATAAATGATGATGTTACAAAGAAGAAGAAAAAAAAAGACAATTACAGAATATTGGGATATGCTTTCCGAATTTTATTTAGAAGCTGGTTCTGGACATACACACATTTGGGATCAAAAGTCTTTTTAGTCAAAAAAGGCGATACTCAACTTGTGAGAAAAATGTCAGATAGTAGTTGCATGTACATCTCCATTAGGACCTCAGACATATAGTTGGTTATTTAAAGGCTATATATAGCCTATAATTGGTATAATGCTAAAATTATTTTTAGTTTGATAGTGTACCAAACTACTAGAAAATAATTTTTCACGTAGAGATTCTGTGAATGACAATATATGGTTTACATACATTGTCTAGTTTAAAATGATACTTAAATTAAAGTTTTTTTTATGTGAAGCTACTAGCTAGTGTCTAATCTCCTAAATTTCACGTTGCAGGCATTCAATCTTGATTGGAAAAATATATTTTTTGAGTAATTGCCTTACATCAAAAGTTGGAAAATTTGTAGGATAGTGTACAATTTTTTTAAATTACATTTTCAGTTGTATCTTACAAACTTAAGTGCTGACGTGGCCAGAGTGGAAAATGCGATTTTAAAGGCGATCGAAAGCGTGCTTTTTTCGACAATGGAGTCGCCGGTGTTTACACCGGAGATGATCCAATCATTAGGGAGAGTTGAGCAATCATGTGTTTTGGGTACGATTGAGGTTTCTAGTAAAGAGAATACAAGTTTGGGTGGACCAGTTAAGAGTGAGGAAGGGCTAATGGCAGTGTCGAAGGTCCTTCCGGCTTTGATGAAGCTCGTGTTTTTGTTGAGGTGGACTTAGCATCGAGGCTCCCAGAATCTTGAGTGTTCATCTCTAAGAGTGGCACTAAAACACTGGTGAGTTATGAATATCCATGGTTGCCATCTAAATGTATTTGATGTAAGAAATGAGGTCATTTGGTAAAGGAGTGCTATTGTGACAAAGTAACAAACTGAAGGAGACTCAAACAGTCAAAGGAGAACTCGAGGAGGATATATGAAAAGAACCTGCATAGTGATAAGGAACTACAGACTACAGAGGCTATCAGTTCCCCAAGTGTTGTATTACAGACTACTTTCCCTCGTAGACAGAGTCCAGCAGTACATGTTGATGCGGTGGACTTTGATAGGATACCTGATAGGGTTGAGTTTAAAGCCCCTAGTGCTATGACACAACAAGCTCCCTCCGAAGAAGAAGCTCTTGTGTCATATATTGCAGCGGTGGCAAATCAGTGAGCACCTAATCAGTTAATAACCTCAGAGAAGGTTCATGCTGATCGCGGGGATGATCCTGGGTCAACTGCTGACGAGGTGCGACAGAACAAGGCTGAAAGCTCCACTCTTTCTGGTCCAGGTGAGCAGCAATTTGATGCTAGAACTGTAGATTCAGATGCTGAGGTTGGGAATGCTACAACAAATGAAACCTGGCTGGAAGTTTCACAAGCAAAATCTGCAAAACGGATAACTCCAAATACAGAGAAGCAGATAATTACCACTCCTATAAGTTTTGCCTTATTGGGAGAAATAGATGAGGAGTATGGATATCTCACAAAGGAAGATGAGATGGAGCAATATCTTCGTTCTTTGGATGAGGGTGAGGAGATGGATTTAGGCAAACTTTCAAAAAACAAAGGCAAGGTAACTAAAGAAGTGTTTCTGAGGAAGCCTTCCACACGGTCATCAAAAGGTGTGAACACGTACCTTGAAGGGTCTTTTGCTCAGAAGCCAAGGGTGCGGGTAAATGGCTAAAAAAACAATCATTAGCTTATAATGAGTTTTTTCTGGAACATTAAGGATTCAATAAGTTTCAGAAACAGTTGGAGGTAAAACAATGGCTAACAGGGAGTGATTTGAAGTTTGGTTGTATTTTGGAAACTCGAGTAAGAGAGAATAATGCTGAGAAGATAATCAAATATGTTTGGAGACTGGAATGTTCAGACAAATTATGAATACAATGAGTTGGGGCGGATTTGGGTACTTTGGATAAATGATTTTCGTTTTAACTCCGGTCTACAAAGGTGAACAAATCATTACTATGTCCATTGGTGATTTTGGGGATAAAGAGGAGTTTCTCTGTTTTTTTTATCTATGCTCAAAATGGATCCATGGAAAGGAGGGAGCTATGGAAAGAGCTCTGTGTACATTATCAAGTTGGTTTCTTTTGAGACAAGGCCTGGATAATCATGGGGGACTTTAATGAAATTCTAGATGGAGATGAGCACTCAGGTTTTGCTGAATTATCTGCAACTCTTACAGGAATGCAGGATTTCCAAGAGGTGGTAAGGAAATGTCAGCTAATGGACTTGTGTTTCCATGGCCCTTTCCTGACTTGGTGTAATAAAAGAGAGGAGGAGCTGATTTGTAAGAAACTTGACAGAGTCATGGTAAATGATGCATGGTTGCAATTGTTCCCAAGCGGGTATTGTGTGTATGAGGCAGGGGGTGCTCTGATCATCTTCGCTGCCGCGCATTCAGTTTGAAGATGCTCAAAGTAGAAAGAGGAAGACATTCAAATTTCTGAATGTTATGGCTGAAAATCCTAAGTTCTTGCCAACATTAGAGGACTTTTGGAGACAAACTCCATAGTTATATGTCTCCACAACTACCATGTACAAATTCACAAAGAAGCTTAATAATCTAAAACATGATTTGAAGGGGCTAGGGCGAGAAATTGGGGAATCTCCAAGAAAACAAAGGCTGCTTTTGAGGTTTTATGCTCTTGTCAAACAAAAACCATGGAGCACCCAAGTGCTGCTGCAATGAAGGAAGAAGCTACTGCCTATTCTCAATGGGCACAATAGACTGCAATAGAGAAAATGCATCTCCATAACATCTTTTTCAGTACAGGTAAATGGTAAACTGGCAGGGGTATTTCCAAAGCAGTAGAGGATTAAGACAAGGGTGCTATATGTCCCCATACCTCTTTGTCATTTGCATGAATGTTCTTTCCAAGTTGTTGGATAAAGCGGAAAAAGATCGTCTTATAGGCTATCATCAAGGTTGTATAAATATGCAATTAACTCACCTCTGCTTTGC
The DNA here is from genome assembly GCA_900406295.1 of Aurinia saxatilis. Classification (NCBI taxonomy): domain Eukaryota; kingdom Viridiplantae; phylum Streptophyta; class Magnoliopsida; order Brassicales; family Brassicaceae; genus Aurinia; species Aurinia saxatilis. The sequence goes on along the minus strand of OVAP01001536.1, from coordinate 2,101 downwards.
AGATGATAATTTTGTCTTCATGGATGGTCACAAAGTATCTATTGATGGTATAATTCCTGCCACAGATTCTCTACGCATGATACATGGGAATAAGTGAGAGTCCATAATCCTAAAGCTCCTTTGAGTAAAGGGATATGATTCAAACATGCTACTCCTAAATTTGCATTTATGATGTGGCTGGCAATAAATGGAAGGCTTTCAACAGGGGAAAGAATGCTCCGATGGAAAATGAAGGTGCGAGTTAGTTGTGTTTTTTGTGAAGAGGATTTGAAAACTCAGCATCATCTGTTTTTTTTCATTGTCCTTACACGAGGCATATCTAGTGGGATTTGGTGGGTGGTATTCTTAGAGATAAGTACCACATATTGGGATGTTCGGTGACAATGCTTTCTGATACTCCAAAACCAAGGATAGAACGATTTCTATTCTAATATCTGCTCCAATCCATTCTATATGTTGTATAGTGAGAGAGAAACAGACGTAGTCATGGAAAAGTAAATATTCCAGCACCAGTCTTGATTCGTATACTGGATAAAAACTTGAAAAACATGATTACTTTTATTCGGACAGTGAATTCAAAAATGGAAAATGCACTACAAATTTGGTTCTCGAGTAAATGCCCCTAGTAAAATTTTGATATTATATGTCTTTGATTATTGCTCTCTATCTTTTTAGATGCTGCTAGTATATCTTTTGAGTTTTGTCTAGCTTTGTTTTTATACGCTATGATATAAACAATCAGGTCTCTTTAAATAAAATTTAATAATTTATTATAAAAAAAAATAAATACTTATAACGGAGTAATATAAGTCCTTTATTGTACATCATTTTTAGATATAACTCACCAGTAATTTCCAGTTTCCAGTCCAACCATCTTTTTTTTTTTCAATGTTTGGCACATCCTCGTGTGTATGGCATAACCGTGTCGAGAATTCAGTAGACTTACTTTGAAAGTTTCAATATTTGAGCTCCATTTATATTTAAAAAATAATACACATTGACATTAATAAAAGTGGGCAACACTTTTCTCCATACTGATAGGATTTTAGCTTCATTTCTTAATTGCGGTTTAGGTATTTCATTCTGGATTTTCATACTCTTTCACATTTCCTAGAAGCGAATGTTTGTTTGTTTTTGTTAACAGACAATGTTATATAAGTTCACTTTATTTACTCTATGTAAGATTGTCCACGGTAACAAAGAATACTTTTCAGCATAGAAAAGTAGGAAAGATACAGTTTTGATTTAATGAAATACTATATTAAGTTTGTTGGTAAAATGAAATTTGTTTTGACATGTTTAAACTGTTCCCTTTCAGTTTTTTAAAAGGAATATGTATTCAGTTCAGTATATATACACGATTTTATCCTGCTAAAATGTATAGTAGTTTAGGACCATCTTATTTAATTCTTTCATGGAAAGTTCGAACTCATTTCTAGTTATAGTGACATGAGAAAAGAAGAGAGCACTTGGCTAAATCAACTCAAATCAGACATATGTTTAGATTTAATGTTTTATCGAACGAAAATTCAAAATACAATAAGAACTGTTGACAGGTGTCAAGAGCCATTCGATCTAAAACGTAACTCTTTTATTTTCCACTAATAATTTTGATGGAACTTGAAAGATGAGTCTGGTTACATATTGTATAATAATTATGTTTGTTGAGCATTAGAATGTTTTAGTTCCATTATTCCCATCATAACTTTTGCACTTTGCTTTTCCATGTTATCATCTTAGCTTTTGAGTCGACAAAAACTGTTTCAAGATCCAATATAAACTTTTACCACCGCCCAAAACATTCCAATATATATAAACTCAAAATATGTTTTCTATTATATTTAAATAAAATGTTAAGAATATGATAACAAACATTCTCCAATATCATATTCACACATGACATTACAAAACCATTTAGAAATTATTCGTTCATTCAAATAAATTATATATGATCGTGTTGAATCACCATTCGCGTTGGACCTTCTCAATGCTCGATGTTGACAAAATTACAACCCAAGCAAACAAATTAGTACCTAGTGAGACTCTGAATTACTTGAAGGAAAGTTGTCCTGAAATCACACTGTATGATTCAAACATGGTT